>CM059040.1:26183867-26438867 GCA_030279155.1 Forsythia viridissima
AATGGTCTGATAGTAGTGGTAAGTTAAAGTCAGTTATGGAAGATAAATAACTGACTAGATTGTTTATTACGCATAACCAACCCATAGTCGGTTGTGAACGAATGTGGTCTGTTAAAAACTACACATTGTTCATCAAATCGGCCAACTCAAAATTGCACAAATGGGAACAATTTAGAGAACATATAAGCAAATATCATGATATTTTACTACAAATTCCAAATATCGAATATCATGATATTTTAAACTCAATGTATACACAATATCATGATATTTTACTACAATTTCCAAATTTTCAACCCTACACTAGAGCCTACCTATTATAAAAGAAATAATCACACATTTTAAAAAAATTGAGATGTGTTTGATTCTAACGTTAAAATAGGATTAACTTGTTTGAACTTGTTTTGAGTTTTTGAAATTTCTTTGCAAAATAGCTATTTTTTTAAGTCTCTTTTCATCGGTTGTGAATAGTTAACGGAATGGGAATTTGAAAGTGTATCAAATGGAATATGGGAGGGTTTAGACAGTGGTATATTGGGTAATATCTTTTTTCTTTTTTAATTTTAAGGGTATTAATCTTACAAAAACGGGTCAACGGCCATTTAGGTAAAGACGCCAGGTCACCCAGCCATTTAGCACTATTCCCACGGTGGAGTAACCGGCAGTTGAACGTGAGGAAGTTGGGTTCGAAAGTTCAGAAATACCCCTCAAAAGGGCGTGTTTGGTTAGAGCTATCAAAATGGGGAGTCCAGATATTTTTTGTGATGCTATGTAGCACTAGTAGTGTAAGGGGTTTATCAAGATCAATTAGTTAGGCGACTTGCAAAAAAAAATATTTAATACGACTACGACATTAAAAGAAAAACAAAAGATGAAAACAGGGACACAATAAATTTTACCATTCGATATACATATTTAACATAATACATTAACTTAAAAGAAGAAAAAGAAAAAGACAACAAAAATATCAAAAATATGTAATATAAATACCTTATAATTAATACAACTTAAGTCGAAACTTGCTATTTGTCAAAATATCGTAGCTGTCAATAATTCACTATGTATCAATACCAAGAGTTACAATATATAAACTCAACTAAGAATCTCAAACACCCAATTCACAAATTCAATTAAAAATAAAAATATGTAACTTCAAATTCCCAATTCACAAATAACAATATAATATTCTCAAATTCACAATTCACGTTATTTGGGTGCTAGGGAAAATTTTCTCATTTTTCTTTCAGGGGATTGGGTGGGCTCTTGTCCATGGTTGGATACCGATACTAAAACCAACTAAAATCAGACCCTTCATAAACGCCCAAAATTAGTACTTTAAAAAGACTTTCATAACTAGTAATTCAAAACTCTCAAGCAGACCCTTACAGTTTTTTGTGTTTGAGTATGAGTCAAGTATTCATTCTTTTTAAAATATTCAGATAATGCGTTAAAGTACATGTCCCACAACTTTCTTACTTCAGATGGTTCGCAATACACTTATATATATTGTAAAAGCAAACATCATTCGAATGGCTTTTGTTATTTTACACGTTGATGATTCGTCTAAACAATCCATAATATTGTTATCAGATTCAAGATATCCTTTTTATTGTGCAGCTTGTTTAAATGTTGAATATCGTATTCAAAAGATGTTGGACCCTAACATGATTGAATGATAATTGTAAATAGTATATTTCCTTTCTGCTGGAAAAACTCAATTTATTCTTTATATCACCTCTTTTCTTTAGTACCCACTTTCTTGATTGTTTATTTCATACATAATGTTTCATAAATTCCCTGTACGAAAGAGTTCTGGTATTTTGACATTTTCGACATATTTAAAAATAATGTGTCAGCATTGTTTTGGATTAGTGATGTTGATGAATAACATTTGTCAAATTTTAACCTTCCCAATAAGATACCAATTGAATATTTTGGCTAGTGTAACTATATGTTTATTACTGCTGGATACATCTCACTCAGTTTAAATTCAAAAATCCTCCACATTAATTCTTGTGTAGAGACGCATCTTGCATTTTGAAATTCTTGTATCTCATTTACAATGTTAACGTTCTTGTCGCGCGATAAGCGAACTGCTGCCTTATCATGTCTTTTATAAATGTACTTGTATAGCTTTTTAACTACTTTTAGTCCAGAAGAAATTTTCACATTTTTGTATCTTGATAATAAGTAAGGATTGTATGGAACTACCTGTGGTGACCTTGAAATTTTGTCTAATTTTTTATATATATATATTGTCGAGTAGGGTATTAGGAATTGGATAAGAGAGTATTAGTACCCTCATACGCGAAAAGCATATTTGTTCCTTTTAGAAGCTGGATTGATTCATATTTGTAATAGTTTTTTACATTATCTTTTAGGAAAACAATCATAAATAATCAGAGACTACATCTGTAGGTCACCCTTTCTCTTTTTCTTCGGGTTCGTCCTATCTTTGGTGTGTAAAATGGGTACACTTGGCAATAGTAAAAACTAAAGGATAAGACATGATAAATTAAACACAGCGGAAGAGAAAAATAGGTGGATCTCGTCTTTTGATTAATTTCTTCTCCATCACCTTAGATCGTTACACAAAACATGGGCTTAAGTAAATGATGGAAATACATCACTTACAACTTGTTCCAACATGAATCATGGCAAATCATTACGTCTCATTAATGACCCATATATTTTAAGCACATTTCAAAAGTATTACAAGATACTTTAACAAAAGATGAGGTTCTTATATTTTTCTTTCTAAAGACGAGTTCATTTAAGTTATTACATTATATAAGTGTGGGTTACAAGATATTCCATAATCCAATAGTCATATACGTCTATAAAAAAGTAGGTAACTTCATGCTTTTGTAGCCTGGGTCGATGGGGGTAGTATGACCAAACATCTACCTCGGTGATCAAATGGTATTCTTGGCCATCCGAAGCTAGCTCCCACATTTGCCCCATGGTTCAAAGAAATCTCGATTCATTTCTTACAAGAGTCATGAAACGACTATGAATGGTGACATTCAATGAGTAAAATACGGTGCATCTGCGATATTGCACATAAATGTATCTTTTATCTTTCTTAGGGCCCTTCCCCTAGGCAATACTTGTACACCGAGCACTCAAATTAAACATTCTTTGTACATATGCATGATGGCCAAACTTCTTTGGACCCTTTTGTCCCTTTATGGGCTACTTTTTCCCTTGACCTTTTATTAACTTTAATCGAACCTCGTGTCCTCGTATGGGTCGCTCTAACCCTTGACCATAGTTGATCAACTCTTTTCTTTAGACCATTTCGTCCATTCATAGTGTACAAATAGGCTTGAGAAACTTATTTGTGTTATGAAATAACTTGTCTTTGTATATATGTACACTTTGTTTTTTCGTCTCAAGTTGAGCATATATAACACAAAATAACTTTTCCTTTTCATTCTTCATTCTTGTTGCATAAATGATAAATAGGCTCAAGATGCTCATAATATCTCCTATCTTTACTTAAATCAATCTCATCAACATAAATCATTAGGAGCACACACACACATTTATCATGTTGCACATAAGGCAAATAACGTAAGTTACTCACAACATCTCGTATCTTTATTTGAATCAATCTCATCAACATAACTCATTTTGGAGTACATAAAATTTATGAAATATATACTTATCGTGTTGCACATAAGGCAAACAACATAAGTTACTCACAACTCATTGCGGTTAGTCTTGATACATCTAAAAATAAAAGGTCATATATATCACAATCTTGTAGAAGGTAGTATTACTTGAATCTTTAGGTAGGGATAACGAACTCTGCAGAATCTAATCTCAGGTCGTCATGGTGCAGACATTCTGGGGTACTGATATCCCATTTTAAAACAGAAGATATTGGGTACCAATACCTTCTGGGACAGAGAGGTATGAAGTGTATTTTTATTTTGAAAAACTATGTTTTCAGCCCCTGAAATCTGATCTTCTTCACCATGAAACCTGAGGTTTTTTGTCCAATTTTTGCTATTGCCCTTTTAGGGTCCTTGTGGCTCGGGTGTGGAGATTTTTCTATTAATTTAGGGGACCTCTACACCAAGCCACTTTCATTTCAGAATTTAGATCTTGACTCACATCTTCTCTTAGATATATTTTCTCTTCTTAAATGGTTCTTTCCTTCTTTTTTAAGTGTTTATGAGTATGTGAATAAAAAAGTTATAATGATTATAGAGAGGAAAAATGGCAAGTTGTGGCCTTAATTTGGGAGGTATTTATAGGATGAGTCCTACCCTTACCCACACAACACACATACATGGTTATACATGTGTATATACATTAATATATTACCTTCATTATTACTTTCATTGTTATTGGGCCACTTGTAAAGTTTGCTAGATTTGGTTAAGATTTTCACTTGGCCTCCAAGTAATGCTTTTTCATTTTTTCATAGTTTTTGTAGGGTGTGATAGGGACACTAGAAAAGGCATAATATGGACAAATCTCTATAGCAAATCTTTCTTAGCCTACTTGCCAATTGTTTAATATAAAAATTGGCAGATTTCTTACTTTCTAGACCCGTTTTTTGGTCATGTTTTAAAAGTTGGTGCTTGTTTATTTCTCGACGTCTCTTATACCGACTTGAAGATTTCACTGATCATTGCAACACACTTTGAATTGTAGAAAACGAACTACCACAATGATTATAACACAGTTCTAAAAATAGCTATCTGAACATGGGTTGCTGGGATTTCTTAAGTGTTCCCAGATTTCTTAGTTTCTTGAACACTTTTGAGATTATATTTTGGGATTGATTTCTTAGTTGAAAGTAGGTGTATTTGGTACCATTTCAAATGTCTCGTTTTGTACTTCACAACACCATAAGAGTCGTAGAATTTTGACCAATACAGAATTCGTACGATTGCGTCAAAGATGGTTGCTTGACTTATCTAAAAAGGTTTAAAACTTTACTTTTCCCAACTTTTTAGGTTCCAACTCAACTCTGCACTTTTAATCAATCAAGTCCTAACATGAATTATCAAATCTTAATTTAATTTACAATAGTCCCTTTATAATTTATTAAATCCGATTTTCCCCTTTTTATCATTTGGATTTAAATTAAATACTAAATGTTACGACTTTTTGAGGCACTTTTCAGGACGAATAATAAATTCCACGTTTCATTCTATTTTTCATATTTAAAATAAATTTATTAAAACTACGAATTGTCGGATCGTTACACTACCTATTGATTATCTAAAGTTGCATTTTGCACTTTAACTTGTCAATATAAATTAATCATGGGATAGTAATATAAATGCACGTTAAATATCATTAATATTGTTAGAAAAGTAATTGTATTAATTTTTTTCTTGATAAAATAAAATTGCTGCTATTTTTTAAATACAAATTAACTTACTTGTGATCCGTCGTTTCTTCTATGGTATATTGGATGTGCATCTTTGCCCTGCATTGTTCTTGAATAGAAAAATCTTGGATAGTGAAATTTTCACTCTAAATTAAAAATGGGAAATAACAAAAAATCACCTAGGAGTTGAGGGTGGTTCTCGGCATAACACATAAAGTTAAGCAAAAAGCACAATTTTTCCCAGCATATGCTCAGATAATTTTATGAGGGTAAATGTGTGGAATCTTTACCCTCACGAAGTAATCCGGGCATATGCTGGGGAAAAAAAGGTTAAAAAGATTAAGGAATAAACCACAATCGACGATGTAAGTAAAAACATCATTAATGCAAGTAAGAAGAAAATATTTAAAAAATAGCAATGCTTGCTTATATGGTGATATATTGTTGATGGACAGACACAATAATATTTGGTTGTGGGTTTTTAAGTGACGAGATAATAGAGTCTTTTGTTTGGTTACTCAATCAATGGATAAATGTCATGCTTAAGGGTGCACCCCAAATGATCATCACAGACCAAGATCCTGCAATGACAAGAGCAATTGGACAAGTTCTTCCAAATACGTTTCATCGTTATTGTATATGGCATATTTAGAATAAATTTTTTGAAAAGCTTAATACAATAATTTATCGGGACAACTACCATTTGTTGAGAAGCATTATTTTAAACTCAGAGAATAGTAAAGAGTTTGAAACAGGTTGGATGAATATGTTGCAGTCAACTAAATTGGAAGATAATGATTGACTTCGCTAGATATATGAGATCCGTAACAGATGCGTCCCTGCATTTGTTAAACATATTTTTGTAGCAGGAATGTCAAGTAGCCAAAAGGCAGAAAGTTCTCAATCATTTCTTAAAAGGTACATTTCAAATAAAGACTCATTGGTGGATTTTATTACCTACTCTAATAGATCCCTTCGACACCAAAGGTATCATGAGTTGATAGTTAACTATTGTGATATTAATGAACAACCAATATTGAAATTCTTATGGCCAATAGAGGCACAAATGGCAAAGATTTATACAAAAAGAAGTTTTTTAAACTTTTCAAGATGAGATGTTTGAGTGTCAAGCCTACATCATAAATTCCTTATTTGAAGATGAAGCTAGTGTGGTTTATACAATTGCAAGAGATTATGAATCTTCATCATCGGGATGTCGAAAACCTCATTATAATAAGTTCTTAGATATTGTTTGTTATAGTTGTAAACGATTTGAATGTGAAGGAATTCCATGTAGACATATGTTGGCATATTTCAAGATCAAACATATTTTACAATTGCCAACTCAATATAGTCATCAAAGGTGGACCAGGCGTACAAAAATTGGCCAAGTATGGGAAAAGGATCATGGAAAATTGAATGACAGTTCTAACCAATGATTGATGTCAAGGAATTCAAATTTGTCTCAATTGTGTTCAGATGTTGTTGATGATGCATCTCTCACTGAGGACGGAGCTATTCTCTTGCAGCATAGATTGGAGGATCTTCATAATAAATAAAGGAGATTAATATCGGTAATGTTGTTGAGCGGGTATCCATGGGGTAAAAAACCATTCAAGAGCACATAATCATCAATGAACCACTACAAGTAAGAGCCAAATAGTGTAGAAAAAGATTAAAAATATCGAAAGATAAAATAGTGAAAAATGAGAGGGTTTGTCATGGATGTGGGCTACGTGGTCAATCGCACAATAAACGAAATTGTCTGACATTACTTGAAATGTATTTTTATTATTTTCATTGTTAATACTAATGTCATTATTTTTTTCAATTTCAAATCTTTTCTTATTGCTTCTTGGGTCTACAGATAATTCATGTTGTTTCTCAATGTGCAAGGCCATTCATTTTGGAAGGAATATTGCTCACAAATTTGGCTGCTCCGTATCTTTTGGTGCATTAATGCCCATTTATTATGTATGCACAATTTTCTCCGTACCTAAGTAAAGGAATACTTATTTATGTTGGTTAGATAAATATATTACAATAGACTTGATGTTATTATGTCTCTATACAACAAACAGATGCTTCTTTGGTCCAAATTTGGGACCTTTGTTATGTCTTCTCATTCCTATTTATTTTAATTTTTTGAAATGAGTTAATTTGTGGTAGGCACATAGAAAGCATATTAGTAAAATCCTAGAAATTAATTATGGCCCCAATAGGTTAGGACAAAATTGATTGTTACAAATTCAAGTACATAGTCGATTTTCATGGATTTCCACGTTGGTTCATGTTTTAAATATTACTATTTTTTGGAGCAGCTTATTTTTGATGGTCAACCTCAAAATAATAGACATGCACTTTTTGTAATCAAACTTAAGGTATGCACATTGTAGTAATATGGACAAAAATTCTAGGAATGATTATAGTGCACAGATTCGTAGGTTTTGATAAAGTGCGGGTTGCAGGTTCGAGACGTGGTGAAAAAAATAGTTTCATTTTATTAATTTATTAATTGAGGTTGAAAGATAAATTATTTATTGGTAGATTTAATATTACGTTGGATAGAAACCATGAATTCATTGAAAATGGAAGGTCTACAAATTTAATGTCAACTTTGGACAAAAACAATGAACAATGACAAAAGTAGGCAAAAAATAAAATATTGAAGAGTTACATGCCAAAAAATAAAAGTGGGAACCATTTGTGATTGGCTCCAATAGTTATGAACTGGCGAGTGAAAATTAAATTCAAAAAATACCTCAAGAAGCATAGGGAATGTCAGAGAAAGAGAAAAGATTGTGATGTAGAATTAATTTATCTTTCTACAAAGTATTTCTCTATTTTTGTTGTTGAATTGTGATGAAGAAGCAAATGGGTTTGGGGGAGTGGTGGTTGTTGATATGGTTGATGCTTTTGCATTAATTGGTTTAATTAGTTTCTCTCTCTTAGATTGTTGTAAGATAATGGTGGGTCCCATTTAATGAAGAAATAAATGAAATATAAACAAAATAGACTAGTTGTTGTGAAATAAGAGTACCGATCTACTGCCCCCATGTGGGCAGTACATCTTGCCCACATGCTGATTTGTCAGCATGTGGGCTGTTGATGTAAAAAGTTGCTTTTTACATCAACAGCCCACATGCTGACAAATCAGCATGTGGGCAAGATGTACTGCCCACATGGGGGCAGTAGATCAGTTTCCTGTGAAATAATACTCCCGTTAGATTAGTTTAAATTAAGGACCGCGATTATTTGTCAAATACATTGATAAGTGGAACGACTTTTGATGAAACTTCTCGTTGTACGAAAATATCCAAGATCAACATGAGACTTAATATGCGTACAAAATAAGATACTAACTTTAAGATTCGATCTAACTGTTGAAATGATTCATTTCTATATAAAAAAAAATTGGGTGTGATCATTCTTTTCCAAAGCAAATGCATGTTGTATCATTGTAGGTATACATAGTAATTCAAATCAATGAAAATTCAGAACTTTCCTAATTGTCTTTTGGTTAAAACTTTAAATATATTCAATCAATGAAATATACAATAATTAACTAAAAGTACTTGTTGAGGTTGGACACTTTTTTTTTTTTTCTTGACCTTTTCAAGAGCACTTTTTGGCCTGACAAAGCTCCCGCGTGTAAGGAATTGAGGTATACATGCACAGCGGAAATTAAATGCTCAATTCCTATAAGCCCGGATCAACCTTATACTTAGAGAGAATTCGTGATAGAAGATTACCTTTGATGAATATCTTGAATCTGATTATCTGATTAGCTGGAGGTGCGATCTTCAATACCACAGCTGTCCAATTGTCCAGCCTCCAATGGTGATCCACACAGCAAGAACAGATCTAGACTTCCACGATCAAGACCAGATGAAAGCGGAATCTTTTGGGAGAAAATTGATTCGGTTGTCTTTTTGCTTGTGCTAGCAAGTAATTAAAGATCAACACTTGTGATTAATCTGTTGTGGCCTTGTATATATAGGTAGGGCTAACCTGAGCCCTAGTTCTAGTCCAACTAGAACCCATCAACAAACGGGCCCAATTAATTAATCTAATTAATTAATTTGGTCCAATAAGTAATTAAGTCCGACCCAACTATTTGGACCTTGGACATTAATTCTTACAATCTCCCACTTGGACAAGGTCCAATTCCAGATGCTCAATTCTCACTTTATGTGTGTGACCCATTAGGTTCCCTTTCACGATGGCAAACGCAGTGATATTCTCATCGATTCACCGAGATCGATCAATTCACGTCGCTGTCCAAGATTGACATCTAGCAATGTGTCAAGGCAATCCATGTGAAGGAAAATGTCATGTGGCATGACAGAACCAATATATGTACGGTTACCGTGGAAATATAATCCCTTCATCAATATAACCCAATTGGTTAAGAGATATGGATCAGCGTCAATCTCATTTCAACCAATTATGTTATTCACCTCAACTCTTCGTTGATCTAATCTAGTTATGATTGAAACATTTTCAACTCATAACTCCACCCCGGCCGAGGAAATTTATATCAACTTAAGTGGGCAAAATGCAGGTTATAATCTCCTACTTTCCAAGAGTGACGAATCCTCATATTGGACATTCACAACCTTCATATGATTCTCACTATACCCGTACGACGTCTTCCTGGTGACTCAAATCTTCGAGCCCCATCAAACACTCGCCAAAGTACAGTGGTCCTCATATAAGATTCTATGATGTCCTCAAGTCAAAGGACCAAATCCACAACTGCGCATTAGAGATTTACCATTGACGCTTGGATAGTTATCCATGTGGAATCTCTAGGCGGATCATCCAATGTCATGTTCTCATAACAATGCATTCATGTGTTCATTCAGATGTCCCTCTACATCTTAGCTCGTGAGATCAGCTACTTTCTTTAAAAGAAATGCAACACATGCTAGTCTATCTGCAATAATGATATTCGTATCTCATTATTACTATGACTAGGGATATTTCAAGAATAAGTTATTTATAACTTGTATCTCACAATCACAACACCTTGTGATTAACAAGTTACTATAAACTTTTCTTCGGACTCTATTATTTTAAATAATAATAATAAAATTTAAATAATAATAGATCTGCCATTAAAATGTAGACAAAATATTTAATTAATAAAATTATTCATACACTTCGATGTCTAACAAATAGTATATAAAACGTCTCATACAAACTAGATCCAATCACTCATGTATCTAATACCAATAGATTTAGCATGACTATCATGCTTGTGCTGGGACAACGGCTTTGTCAAAAGATCTGCTACATTGTCATCAGTTGGGACTCTTTCTATCTTTATGTCATTTCTCAGGACTATCTCCCTAATGAGATGATATCGCCTCAATATATGCTTGGATCGTTGATGAGACCTGGGTTCCTTCGCTTGTGCGATGGCTCCATTGTTATCGCAATACAAAGATATTGGATCAACAATGCTAGGAACTACTCCAAGTTCTGAAATGAACTTCTTGATCCAGACCGCTTCCTTTGCTGCTTCTGAAGCAGCTATATATTCGGCTTCTGTAGTTGAATCAGCAGTCGTTTCTTGTTTGGAACTTTTCCAACTGACTGCACCACCATTTAGAGTAAATACATATCCAGATTGAGATTTGCTATCGTCTTTATCAGACTGAAAGCTAGCATCGGCATAACCTTGAACTCTAAGTTCATTTCCTCCATACACCAAGAACATGTCCTTAGTCCTTCTCAAGTACTTAAGGATGTTCTTGACTGCGATCCAATGTTTCTCGCCAGGGTTCGCTTGGAACCTGCTTGTGACACTCAAAGCATATGAAACATCTGGTCGAGTACATAGCATGGCATACATGATAGATCCTATTGCTGATGCATAAGGAATTCTATCCATGCGATCCTTTTCAATTTGTGTCTTTGGACACATCTCTTTTGAGAGATAGATCCCATGCCCGATGAGACAGAGTCCTCTCTTGGACTCTTCCATGCTAAATCTTCTCAAGACTTTATCTATGTACGTAGATTGAGATAGGCCGAGCATTCTTTTAGATCTATCTCTATAGATCTTTATTCCGAGAATGTATGCTGCCTCTCCCATATCTTTCATGGAGAAATTTTTGGATAACCACAATTTTACTGATTTTAGCATTGGGACATCGTTTCCTAGTAATAGTATGTCATCCACATACAAAATTAGAAATACGACTTTACTCCCACTAACCTTTTTATACACACATGGTTCATCTTCATTTTTGATAAAATCAAACATTTTGATTGTCTCATCAAAACGAAGATTCCAGCTCCGAGAGGCTTGCTTTAATCCATATATGGATTTATGTAGCTTGCATATCTTGTTTGGCTCTGTAGATTCAAAACCTTCTGGTTGTGTCATGGACACAACCTCACTAAGATTCCCATTAAGGAATGCGGTTTTAACATCCATTTGCCATATCTCATAGTCATAATATGCCGCTATTGCAAGCAGAATCCGAATAGATTTAGACATGGCTACTGGTGAGAAAGTTTCGTCAAAGTCAATTCCTTGTCTTTACTTGTAACCCTTCGCAACCAATCTTGTCTTGTAAGTATGAACATTACCATCCATGTCGACCTTTTTCTTGTAAACCCATTTACAGCCTATTGGTTTTACCCCTTCAGGCGGGTCAATCAAGGTTCAAACCTTGTTTTCATACATGGAGTTCATTTCGGATTCCATGGCTTCCTGCCATCTCTTTGAGTCAACATTTGACTTCGATTCTGCGTAAGTAGTGGGTTCATCTTCCTCGATTAACAATGCATCATTGGTAATTAAGAGATCGTATCTCCTAGGAGGACGAATGACCCTACTCGACTTTCGTAGAGCTGCTGTGTCCTCGGGGACTAAATGTTCCCCATTTTCAATCCGTGCTTCATCAGATGCAAGCTCATCCATTGGAATATCTAATTGATCAATTTTATTTGTAGTTTCTTGAACCTCTTCAAGATCTACAATGCTCCCACTGTCTTCTCTAAGAATACAGCAAGTCTCGATATGATGACCTTCATCTCGATAGAATTGTAGAAATAATATCCAACACTTTCTTTTGGATACCCCACAAACAAACAATTATCAGATTTAACTCATAGCTTATCTGATTCAACGCGCTTCACATAAGCGTCGCATCTCTAAACCTTCATGTATGAAAGATTATGTATTTTTCCCTTTCCATAACTCGTATGGAGTTTTATTGACCGATTTAGATAGGACACGGTTTAGTGTATAACATGCAGTGTTAAGCGTATATCTCCAAAATGATTTTGGAATAACTGTGCGACTCACCATTGATTGCACCATATCAAATAAAGTGCGGTTTCGTCTTTCAGATACACCATTTTGTATTGATGTATAAGGTAGAGTCCACTGCAAGAGAATCCCATTCTCTTTTAGATAGTCTAAAAACTCACCCTTCAAATATTCTTCACCTCGATCAAATTTAAGTGTTAGAATATTTTTCTCGATTTGCCTTTCTACTTCTTGCTTGAATTCCATAAGCATATAAAACCATATCTAGAATGGTCATATATAAATATGATAAAGTAAGAAAAGCCACATTTAGCATCTTTAGACATTTGTCCATATACATCAGTATGTACAAGACTCAAAATGTCTGCAACTGTGTCTCCCTTTCCAGAAAATAGGGTCTAGGTCATTTTGTCCAACGGACATGATTCACACTTATCAAATGATTCATAATCATTTGAATCCAAGTATTCATCTTTATGTAACTTGGTGATGCGTTTTCATTTATATGACCGAGTATGCAATGCCAAAGATTTGAGTATTTTAGTTTTATCTCTTTTATGCCTTGTAGTTCCACTTCTAATGCCATTTGTTTCCACATTGAAAACACGGATCATCAGATTTGGATTTGTCTTTGCTTAACTGTTTTCCAACAAATTCGGCCTTCTTGGATCCTTTCTAAAAGGTCCCTTTAAATTTCCTCTTAGTGCTCTTAGAGATATCAATGGCCAAAGTTTACCCATTCCCTTGGACTTAACAGTTTTCAGCATAATTAGCAGCTCGAATAGGGTACACTGAATCTTATTCGTATTGAAGTTCATAATGAACTGTGAAAAGTTATTAGGTGTGGACTGCATAACTAAGTCAACACTTAGCTCGTGGTCCATGGTAAAACTTAATTGATTTTATTTTTCAATATAATCAATCATCTTCAATACATGAGCACTAACTAGAGATCTTTTTACCATCATACCTTTTCATAACCTTTTGGATGTCTCATAGTGTTCAGTCCGTGACTGTACATCATTCAACTCTTTAAAATGATATATTTTGGTATAGGCATCCATACCCTCGTGCTACTTTTCTAACACAAGTGACATACTACAAGCATCATATGTTGCAGTGTTACTATTATCACTGTATTTTTGTAAGCCTGCACGTTCCCCGGCGTAGCCTCCTCAATAGGAGCTTCCAGCATTGGCTGCTTATTGACATATCCAATTTTTCCTTTTCCATGCTTGAGAACAATTCTCAAAATGCGGTGCTAGTCCAAAAATTTAGTCTGATATGTATGTTGGCATCCAATATGCCTCTCAAACTCATATGGTTACTCATGATTCAACAATTAAATAATAAGATAGAACAATTAATTAAATGCATAAAATTAATTTAACATGGACTTATATTAAATTAATTATACTCCCACTGTTTAAATTGAATTAATGACCCTCAAATATTAATCAATAGAACCGATTAGATTCTCAGTGGGCTAGGATCCCTTTTGTTTTATTAGAACCTTGAGTGACTCAACAAATCCTAATAAAACATCCAGGTAGATACTTCTATCAATCACATTTCTATGTAACTCCTAGATCATCAAGTAGACAACTTATTGTCACACACATCTTATGTGTTTACTTGATTGTGCCCCTAAAATTCTATTTCCTTGAGTGACTCAACAAAAAATAAAATTTTAGTTAAATTCGACCCATTGTTCAGAAACATCGAATGTTTCATAGTGATAAACATATCTATGAGCGAGCAGCCTTGAGCGACTCAACAAACTGACATCGATAATAGACTCTGGTTTTTCACTATAACAATAGAAGGCACGTTGTATTAACCATTTAATACGAATTTAATATTTTGATAAAGAGGGGTTTGTCTCATCACATTTATGTATATTAACCAACATCCAACATGCAATCAATCATACATAATTATAAGTGTGGATGATTATGGACTTTATCTATCTAATCTTCTTAAGCCAAAAAGAAGATTAGTTGGTCAATTCCTAAGGGACGTTGCATTCGTTCATCGAATGCTAAATGCAATCATCTCCATCTTCTGCTGCAACCTGTATCCTATACTAGTTGGCACGCAGGCCCATAATAAATAAAGAGTTCAAAACTCAATTAAATAAATTATAGGCACGCAAGCCCATTTAATTAAATAATAAGCTCGCAGGCCCAACCAACAATGCACCGGAATAATTAACCATACAACCAATCACATGGGTCGAGTCCATAATCATCCACTAAACATCAATTTTAATATCTAATATTAAAAATATATTAATTTCTAAATTTGCAGTTTTGACAGTATAAGTCTAAACCTTTTAAACACCTTGGAACGGACTATCCAGCGTTAAATAATTAATCTAATTAATTAATTAAAATTTTCAACAATAAAATTAATCAATTAATCTAATTAATCAATTAATTTTATTCATAAAGGGAATTTTCAAAATTTATTTTATCTTCCAATTTAAAGTCACACTCTAATTGAAGATAAAATTTGTATAAGGTCAAAATTGTAATTTTATAAAGTAAAGTCAAAATTTAATCTGGTCAAAAATTCAAAATATAATTTAAAAACGATTTTAATTAATTTTTTTTTTGAATATTTGACCAACATTAAAAGAATTAATATTTACAATTTTTCCAAAAAATTAAAATTACATTTAAGACCTTAATTTTCATTTTAAAGTTTGAGGACTTGATGTGTAATTTTTAAAACTGCACGGGTCAATCCTTAAAATTTTAAAACAGTGGTCCTTCAACTCAATTTCAGAAATTGCATAGCTGACCCTTTTTCTGAATTTTAAAATAGTGGCCTTCTCATGCAATTTCACAAATTGCAGAGAGACCCTTTTCTTGTTTTTAAATCAGTTGGCCTTCTCATGCAATTCGAAAAATGCATTAGAGGCTCTTTTACTTCCCTTTTGAAATTAGGGGGCTTCCTATGCAATTTTCAAAATTGCAATGAAGCCCCCGTCCCCATTCTTCCAAACCCATTGCAGAAACCCTAGCGGGTTGCTTGCGCGGCGTCAGCGGCGTCCGCTGCCTTCCAAAGGCAGCTGATAGCCCTCTCTGTCGAGATGGATTTTAGGAGGGCTTTCTATGCAATTTCCAAAATTGCATTGAGAGCCCTCTTCCCCAAATCAACCCCTGTTGCAGTAAACCCATTAGGGTTTTATCAAATGGCGTCGGACTTGACTAACGCCGCTGACTGATCTTTTGGCGGTGCTCACGCCGGTGTCCAACACCAGCCCCACCGCCATTAGTCGAAGAGAAGGGCAGTGTCGCTGCTATAGTAGCGGCTCTGCGAAGTTGCCGCCGTGAGAACTAGCGGCGGCGACCGCTGTTCTCGCGGCGGAGTAAGGCAGCGGGACTTCGCCTCTGGTTGCCATCTCCGGCAGCGGACTTCCAAAGTGCCGCTGCCGGTCGCCATCTTTGTCTCTATTTTTTTTTTTTAAAATAAAAATAAAATCTAAATCAAATTCAGATTTTAAAAATTCACAATTTTGTTTACTATCAAAACTCAAATCAAATTAATATGCCAATAACGATTATTGTTCAATTTATGAAAGAAATCTAACGAACTCTAACAAGTAACAAGGTAGGCTCTGATACCACTGTAAGGAATTGAGGTATACATGCACAGCGGAAATTAAATGCTCAATTCCTATAAGCCCGGATCAACCTTGTACTTAGAGAGAATTCGTGATAGAAGATTACCTTTGATGAATATCTTGAATCTGATTATCTGATTAGCTGGAGGTGCGATCTTCAATACCACAGCTGTCCAATTGTCCAGCCTCCAATGGTGATCCACACAGCAAGAATAGATCTAGACTTCCACGATCAAGACCAGATGAAAGCGGAATCTTTTGGGAGAAAATTGATTCGGTTGTCTTTTTGCTTGTGCTAGCAAGTAATTAAAGATCAACACTTGTGATTAATCTGTTGTGGCCTTGTATATATAGGTAGGGCTAACCTGAGCCCTAGTTCTAGTCCAACTAGAACCCATCAACAAACGGGCCCAATTAATTAATCTAATTAATTAATTTGGTCCAATAAGTAATTAAGTCCGACCCAACTATTTGGACCTTGGACATTAATTCTTACACCGCGAACGCATTCCTTATACTTAATTTTTATTATTCTACCGGTTTCATCAACAATATTAACTGCATTGTGGTTATGTATACTGGTTGAAGTAAGATACTTTTTTGTGCTTGCATGAATATCTTGTAATATGTGGCTTCTTGTGCTTACCTTAAGATCCTCATTGGTTGCACTGCTCTCTTACATAGGCCTTGCAATCGTTCATATCTTTACATTTTTTATCCACCTTGGGAATGAATTTTCATGATGTTTTTCAAACACAAAACTTTAAGAACGCGTGAGCACATAGTCCTTGCAAACTCAAACTTATTGCAACTACATATCATTGTTCCATTAGTTGAGTTATATTTAACAATATTACAAATATGTTTTTCAAGACGGGTGAGATTGTACTCTATCATTGCGCCAATCTCAAGAGACGTCTCCATGACACAATCATAAGCCTTGCCTAATTCAATATCAAATACTTTATGCACTTGTGGGGTATATATATTTCCTACATGTTTTAAAATTGCATTATCAACACATAGTGATACATTATTTTGAGTTGCTCTAAAATCAGCCTTTCACTCTTTATAGCGTTGATGCTCAACCAACCTTTGAAAATGATGAAAAAACTTCAATAAATCATGTTTGTAGCTAACATACCCTTTTATAGAGCTCTTCATGCTTTTACTTCATTGAGTTGTTGTCATATCTGCACAAAATATATTCCTACCATAGACCAATGCCCATTTTTCCTTAAACTTGAACATTCGCTTCAACCAATCATTAATTTGAAGGTCACACTTCTCAAACATTGCATGCCAAACTTGCAAAAACGCTTCCTCTACTTCGTAATCATTTATTCACTGACTAAATTCTTTAAAAATTTCTTGGAAAGAGCTCAAAAACTCCACTGAGATGCTGATATGAGTGCTAAATACATAAACGATGACGTGTTTCTGGCTACTAGAAAGCTAATGCTTTTGCCATAGCTGCATCCTGATCGGTAAGAATTTTCGTTGGATTTTTTTTTGTCATTCCTCTAACAGAAGTGTCAAGTAAATAGATACATATTATGTCGTCTCATTATTGAGGAGTGCAACTCCAAAGAGAATTGTTTGCTTATGGTGGTAAACTCTAACAAACATAGCGAAAGGTCGATCTTCTTGACATTTTTCTACAAGTTGTCAAAGCAAGCAATACCACCAAAATGAGAGAATGCTAATTGCTTATGTGTATATGTCCAAAAGATGTTAGTATTTAATCATGCATTGTCTAATTGTAGAGCATAAAAGCAAGAATGATCTTCCAATTGCATGCGTTGAAGATATTCACTACTAAATTTAAGAGTATTAGGGGTGCCAAATTAAGGGCAAAATAAGTGATACACCCCTATTAATAATTTATTAGGGACACAAGTCTGTTTGGTCTCTATTAACACTAATTAGGGCGAATAAAAAGGCCCTTAATTTTTTTTAGGGGAGGAAATTTATTTGACCTCTATTAACATTAATTAGGGCGGATAAAAAGGCCCCTACTATTGTCCAAAAATTTTCCCACGCAAAGAGAAATTTTCCGCCAAAATTTTGCAATTAATGTAATTAGGGGGAAAAATAATTGCCTCTAATAAGGTTTTATTTTATTTTTAAATTTTTTAACTCCAAAACCCTAAAATAATACCCACATTTTATCTCCCTCTCTATGGATACCACAGCCGTCTCTACCTTTTCATATTCTTAAAAAAAAAAAATTTATAATTGATTTCAAATCTTGTCTTTGGTGAGCCTCCTCATGTGTAGGGCAGCCAAATATTTTCCTTGCAAAGCTTAAGATGTGCGCAAATAATCATTAGCATATTGTGTAACCACATGGTATCAAGTTATTTTCTTGCGTTTATTTGTATTTGATTATGGATTTGTGTTTTGTTTCTCTGTGGGATTTTCTAATGTTTTTGGTTTCAGTTATTTTTTTCTGGATCCATAGGGAAATCATAATACCAGTGTGCTAAATGTAATCTCTTGTATTAGGTGCTTAGCCAGAACGTGACAACAGGCTGCAACAGCGGTTGCCCAGCAAATTGACATTAGTAGGTTTGCATCCACTGGCAAGAGGATCACCATGCACAGTCCTTCTAATTTGTCTTAAGTGTCTAGATTTGTAATATATGATTATTTTAGTCAATATTAATAAGCAAAGTTTGGGAAATTGTTATTCTGATGCTTCTTAGAAATTGTTTGTCTGCACTACTTAATTATTAAGGTGGTTTATTCAATTGACCGTGAACTGTTTTATCTACATGACAAATGTTTGCTACTACACGGGAAACAGCTATTCGAATGAATTTGTTTCCAAGGCTTATGCATTGATCATCATACTACTTATTTTTGTTTGATTGGTATGTTAGTTTGAGAAACATGTTTCTTATATATATATATATATATTTATTTATTTATTTATTTATTTATTTTATTTACATTTTGTGATAAAGAAAGTGATTTTGTTATACGGTGAAAAGTTTTTTAAGTTGTTCATTACTAAAAATGTTAAAGTTTGTACGTGATGTGTTGATTTTGCAGTAGATAAAACTATGGACAAAAGTTGGGTACATTTAGACCGTAAATCAGATGAATATAGAGATAATTTGGAATCATTTTGGAATGAAGCTTTTGACAAATCTGCTCGAAAAGATAAGATCATATGTCCTTGTAAGAAATGTTGCAACCGTTATTTCAATGATAGAATTACTGTTGGAGGTCATCTTCTTTGGCATGGAATGGATTCTCTTTATATGACAGCTCGTTGGACACATCATGGAGAACCGTATATAGATCAGGCTAATGAAAGTCAACCTTATATCGATCCAGTTGATAATATGGAAACGAATATTAATGACGAAGGAGAGGGAGGTGAAATGCATGAATTGCTTACTGAAACATTTGTGCAACCCTTGATTGGACAAAGTGTTGGTTCATCAAGTATGCCTCCTATTTTTGAAGGTCAAACTCCCGAGGCAGAATGTTTTTACAAGTTGCTGGATGAAGCTAATAAGGAGTTGTATCCTGGCAGTAAAGATAAAAAATTAGATGCAATTGTGAAATTGTACCATATCAAGTGTTTGGGAAATGTGAGCAATACGACTTTCTCCATGTTTCTAGAGGCATTTAAAGATATGTTGCCTGAAGGAAATTGTATGCCAAAGTCAACTGCACAAGCCAAGAAAATTATTGATGATTTGGGTCTCAATTATGAAAAGAATGATGCTTGTCCGAATGACTGCATGTTATTCTCGAAAGATACTTCAAACACGAATGTGTGCTCTCGTTGTGGTGCTTCAAGATACAAAGTCGATAAAGGTGACGAAGGTGTTAGTAAGCAAGTATCAGCTAAAGTGCTTCGCTATTTTCCGCTAATTCCTAGATTGAAGAGGTTGTATATGTCAAAGTATACAGCAGAACATATGAGATGGCATTCGACAGGTTGTTCAAATGATGGATTCATGAGGCATCCAGCCAATTCTCTAGCTTGGAAACATTTTGATTATCTATACCCTAATTTTGCGTCAGAAATTCGCAATGTGCGTTTAGGGCTTGCATGTGATGGGTTCAATCCTTTTTCAAACATGAGTAGTAAACATAGCACTTGGCCCGTCATAATCTCAGTTTATAATTTACCTCCGTGGATGTGTATGAAGCAGTCTTATTTGTTTATGTCTTTGTTAATTCGAGGACCTCATGAACTTGGAAATGACATTGACGTGTATATAAAAGCGTTGGTGGATGAATTAAAAGAGTTGTGGAGGTTGGCACAAGCACGTATGATGTGTTTTGTAATCAAACATTCAATACGAGGGCAGCTATTTTGTGGACTATTAATGACTTACCTGCATATGCTAACATGTCGGGATGGAGTACGTCGGGAAAGCTTGCTTGTCCGCATTGTAATTATCAAACATGTTCGGTGCGCTTACCAAATTGTAAAAAGCAAGGTTATTTAGGTCATCGAAGATTTTTGCCCATCACACATAGGTTTAGAAATGATGCAAATTTATTTGATGGCAAGCGTGAGAATGATTTAGCACCCAAACCATTTACTGGAATGGAGTGTTTAAGACATCTATCTACTTTGAGATTCACATTTGGTAAAATGCCAACTACAGAGCCTATAATTGGACAAAAAAAGCGAAGGACTTCTAATGCTACAAGAGAACCAAGAGTTACTGGACCATGGAAGAAAAAAAAGCATATTTTTCACTCAACCTTATTGGCAACATCTTTTGATACGACATAATATTGATGTGATGCATTTGGAGAAAAATGTAAGCAAAAATATTTTAGGGACAGGTACCTCGAAAAAGGGGAAAGATGGACTTGAAGCTCAAGCTGACCTGGAAATTTTAAAAATAAGAAAAGCACTCCAACCTATTCGTGAAGAAAATCGGACATACATACCTCCAGCAATATTCTTCATGACCAGTGAAGAAAAAATGTTATTCTGCAAAGTGTTGTCCAAGGTGCGTGTTCCTGATGGATACTCAACTAATATTGCTCGGTGTGTGGATGTAAAGGAAAAAAGGATTCAAGGTTTGAAAAGTCACGACCATCATGTTATTATGCAAAACTTGCTCCCACTTGCAATTAGACGAGTTTTACCTAGACCCATCACCCTTGTATTGCTTGAGTTGTGTGCAATCTTTAGACAACTATGTAGTAAGAAGCAATCTGTTGCATCGATCAACCAACTGAAATCAAGGGTGGTATTAGCCTTATGTCAAATGGAGAAAATGTTCCCACCTTCCTTCTTCACCATATCTGTTCACTTAATAATTCATTTAGACGATGAGGCAGCCATTGCTGGACCAGTTCAATATCGTTGGATGTATCCCATTGAAAGGTAATCAGATATTTATTCATCACATTTTTAGTTATTTCTAATTTTTATAATTTTTATTAATCATTTTATTGTTATGTTCTGTAAAGGTATTTGCAAACATTAAAAAGATATGTCCGCAACAAGAGTTATCCTGAAGGAAGTATTGTGGTAGGATATCTTGTAGAAGAGTGCGTGTCTTTTTGCTCAATGTACCTAAAAGGAATTGAGACCCGTCGTACTCGACATGGTCGAAATGCTGATATCTCTTTGCCTCGTGATGTTGGTGGAGGCTTATCAATATTTGCAAACTCGGGTCATCATTTGGGTAAATGTATGGAGATTGTTCTTGAAAAGACAATTTGGGAAAAATGTCGCACTCATGTCCTATTCAACTGCAGTGAAGTGGTTCATTTTCTAGAGTAAGATCATTATGTTTAATATTAATTGTAAATTTTAACTTTCGATAATTCAAACTGAGGATTCATTTATCTTGTTTTGACTTGTATTATGATAGTAAAAGGTTGGGGGAGCTACGAAAAATTCATCGACGGAAAACCATTCGAGAAGTAGAGGTTTTGAGAAACAAAGAATTCCCAACTTGGTTCAGAAACCATGTTAGTACCCTCTTTTTTGAATATGCAATTATGTCAGTGATACTTACTTTAATTTTAATTTATTTTTTGAATAATATAGAATCTATATTGGCTTTAGGTAAATGATCTTCATGACACTGGTGACTCATCAATATCGAAAGATTTACTTCGGTTAGCAAATGGTCCAAGTAGGAATGTGAAACAGTATAAGAAGTATGTTATCAATGGTTACAGGTTTCGAATTAAATCGGTGGATGAAAGATACAAAAATCAAAATTGTGGCGTCTTTGTGAATGCTGAAACCTCAAGCTATTCGAGTGTAAGAGACTGCAATCCAATTACTAGTAATGTCGACTACTATGGTCTTTTGAAGAATGTTTATGAGCTTGAATATAAGTTTCCTGGAGAGAGTGACGATCAAGTTTGTAAAGTGGTTTTATTTGAGTGTGATTGGGTAAACAATTCTGGGAAGAAAAATGACCAATATAGTTTCAGCTTGGTGAATTTCAACCGGGTGGCACAAAATAATGATAAGTTTATATTGGCTTCACAAGCTATTCAAGTGTTTTATGTTGCTGACCCAAAAGAGACAGATTGGAGTGTTGTAGTTAAAACAAAACCAAGAGATTTGTATGATGTAATGGAGGATGGTGATGGAGTTGATATAGATGATTTCTATGCCACACCAAATCTTGATGATACCAATCTAGACAATGAAGAAGTACATATCAGAACTAATGTACGTGGTGTATATGTTAACAAAAATTACCATTGCCTATGATGGATAATTCCATGCTTGAAGAGAGCGACCCCAATGACAATGAAGATGAGAATGAGAATGAGAGCGATGATGACAGAGAATAGTAAAGTTCATATTTAAATTTAAGATATAACTTTTTAGCATTTGTGATTGGATTTGTATATGTCAGATTAATGTTTTTAATTTCTTTTTACAAGTTCATTAGTCTTTTATTAAAATGCTTATTTACTTTGAACTATTGGTACAAGTTCTACATTATCTTTTATATTGTTAATTGTTTAGATGAGTAGCTCTAAGCATTTTGATTCCGACAATGAGAATCATTCAGATACTGACATACACAAAAATGGTGGCTCTCAAAACATTGGTATGTGTTTCATAAATTATTATTCTAACACATTTTTTTTATTAATCTCTTACTACTAAAATTATTATTTTGCATTACTTATGTATAGGTCAAACACGAAGAAAAGGGCGTGGCCATGACAAACCCAAATGGGGTAAATTAGGGAAGGAGAAGATTGAGTTCACAAAGGATGGACTATGCATTGTCCCCAAGGATGCCAAGTTATCAAGGTACTTGGGTAGTTTGGCGAGAACTTACAACTTTCTACCTCTTTCTCATACAGATTGGCAATCGTACAAAGATCCTATTGTCGAGAAAATATGGAAAACGATATCGGTATGTTGAATCTTTTAAATTTTATTTATAATATTAAATTAACCAATATTACCCATAGTTTTTTTTTTGTTTCAAGGATACTATTGACTGGCGTCCCGAAGATATTTCGCACATTCACAAAATTCGACATACATTGCTAAAGAGATTAGCCAAAAGGGTTAGGAATAACAGAGCTGAGTTGAAAAGAAAATATTACACTCCAAATGTTGGGTCACCATTGCGTTTCATGTGTGGAGGTGATCGTGTAGATAGTGAACAATGGCGAGAAATGGTAAATTATTGGGATAGCGATTCTAAAAATAAAGTAATTACTCTTACTACTCTTGTTATTTCTCTAGGCTTTTCCATTTTCTATAAATTCTGTAATTAAAAACAATATAATTTTGATTGAGTTAGCTAATTGTTTTTTGAATAATAGAATAAGGTTGAAAAGAATGTTGAGAATCGTAAGCAACTCAAAATGAGTCACACAGGTGGGACAAAGAGTTTCGTACGACACCTAGCCGAATTTGTAAGTAAATATTAAGGTTTTCTTTAATTAAATTTGTTATGCCTTTGTATGCATTTGGTGTTAGAAATTTGTTATTGTTTAACTCCCTTGGTTAGTTTTGTCAAATAGGTTGTTTGAGATGTGAAATCTTAAGGTGGTTTTGGATTGATCTTATGTTTGTAGTGGATTTTATGTTCTATGAAGGTGGTTTTGGATTTATCTAATTTTTGGAGTTGATTATCCTATTCATGTTATTGTTATTCTTTGGAAAACATTAGTATATGCTTAAATCACAACATGCATATGAGGCTTTCACTTGGTTTTCTTAACATTAACCTATGTTTTAATCATGATAGTAAATATATGCTCAAGCTTATCTATTATTTGTATTGGATGGAAGATACTCACTTTGCTTTTATTCTATTTTTTTTATTCGAATAGGAGCAAAAGCATGGTCACACACTGATCCTATTGAGGCATTCAATTTGGTTCACAAGAGAAATGATAAACACAAAAGTTGGATTGACGATGCATCTGAGCAAATGGGGGTAAGTTTGATATTTTTAGGCAATTATTTATATTTCTTCTCACTAACTAGTACACACTTAGAGATATATTTTATCTTTGTAGGCTAAGATATCACAGGAGTTGACAGGACTAGTTGCTACCCATGGCGAGGAGACCCCAGAACTGAGGTTGCAAGCATATGTAACAGCAAGGGGCTTTGAGACTGGTGGTAGAGTTCGTGGTTATGGAGACATTGTGAGTTAAAAGTAATAAGACCTTCTACTAGTCAGCATAGATCAGCAGCTTTTATGGTTAGAAATCATAGTGAAATCAAACGAAGAAAAGCTAGAATGGTTATAAATTATAAAAGACTAAATGATAATACTGTAGAAGATGGATATAAAATACCAGATAAAGACATGATTTTAAATAAAATACAAAATAGCAAGATCTTTTCAAAATTTGACTGTAAATCAGGATTTTGGCAAATTAAAATGCATAAAGATTCTATTCCATGGACAGCTTTTACAACACCGCAAGGTCATTTTGAGTGGATTGTTATGCCATTTGGTTTAAAGAATGCTCCATCTATATTTCAAAGAAAAATAGATTCTATTTTTAATTCTTTACCATTTGTTTGTGTATATATTGATGATATTTTGGTACATAGCAAAAATCATAAAGAACATATAAAGCATTTAGAAATTGTTTTAAATACATTTATAGAAAATGGTTTAATTATTAGAAAAAAGAAAATAGAAATAAATAAACAAAAAATAGAATTTCTAGGAATAATCATAGGAGAAGGAAAAATTCAACTTCAACCCCATATAGTAAAGACTATTTTACAATTTCCAGATAAAATAGAAGAAACTAAAAAATTGCAAGCCTTTTTAGGAATATTAAATTATGCTAGAAGTTTTATTAAAGATTTAGGTAAAAAGATTGGACATTTATACAATAAATTATCAAGCAAGGGTCAAAAATATTTTAACCAAACAGACATAGAATTAGTAAGACAAATAAAAAATGAAGTCCAACAACTACCACTTTTAGAATTGCCTTTAGATAGTGAATATAAAGTAGTAGAAACAAACGGATGTGAATTAGGATGGGGAGGAATTTAATATTCTAAACCAAATAAATATAGTGATAAAAAAGAAGAAAAAATTTGTAGATATGCTAGCGGTAAATATAAAATAAAAGGATAATACTTAACCAGCCTAGATTATGAAATAATGGCTATAATTCATAGTATAGAAAGTTTTAAATTATTTTTAAATACTGAATTTACTATTAGAACAGATTGTGAAGCAATTGTTAAATTTATTAAAAAGACTAATTTTGATAAAATTAGACATAAAAGGTGGTTAAAATTGTATGAAATTTTAAATAGTTATAAGGTAAGTATTGAACACATTGATGGAAAAAATAACGTTTTAGCCGATAATTTAAGTAGACAAGTTATTGACTTTCTGACCAATTTTGTTCATATTGCAGATGGATCAAAGGATGAACTTTGGGAACATCACTTTAAGAGTGGTCCCTGAAGGATCTAATCTTCGATTCAGAGGAAATAATTTAGAAAGATTTCCAGAAAAAGAAAGGTGCCTACTAGATAATCTCTGGATGGCAAGAGACTCTAGACAGAAATTAGACAGCATTAATGCTTTAGCTAATTATTTTAGACAGACCCATAATCAAATACAAAGTAAAAATTTTAGTTTCATTGTAGTAATCAAAGGAAGACAACCAGGAGTTTATAACTACTGGCCAGAAGTAATTGAACAGATAGACAGATTTCCAGAACCTCTTTTTAAAGGATTTTACTCTCTTGAAGAAGGTTTAAATCATTGTAGACAGACCATCGGATTTAATTTTTACATATCTGAAAAAGTTAGACAGACAATTCATGCATCTACTTTTCAACCATCGCCTTCTTATTCTCAAACATCATCTTCATCTTTGCAATTGTGTAATAGCTGTGAAACTATGACTAGAGTAGTTAGAGATCAGGTATCTTCTCATCAACAAGAAATAACTAAATACCAAGATGAAATATTTAAATTACATGAGACCCTAGAAAGATTTAATACTGATGAAGAAAATTATTCAAAAAACATCATTACTTTTTCTAGTAGATAATATCCGCCTAAAATAGAAAGACTTATTGAACTAACAGATTCTACAGCTGCAGGGCAAGAAAAAACTCTTTTTGATCTACAACAAAGTATTGGAGATTGTGCCAACATTGTTCGAAATTCTATAAAAAAATTCACTTATCCAAGAAATTATTGATTTCTCCCAAACTCTACAATATTATCATAATGAGAATCAATATTTCCTTCAATATGGCCCTCTCTATAAAACAGCTATCCACGACTCTGCCTTTCTTAGACACAATTATCCTACAATTTCATTTGACTATACAATTTCTCAAGAAGAAGACGATATATTTTATTCAGCTTTACAATACGGCATGATTGACACAGTATATATCTTAAACAGACCTTTTAACTTTTTTCCACATTCTCTTAAAAAGATTTTTAATCAGCTTAAACAACACCCTTTAATGATTCAATTTATTTCCAGACCACCAATTGTAAATAATGGTATTATTATCCCAGCATACCATTTTATTAAAATTTTTGAAGGTTCTAGAAAATTCAGGCATTCTTCAAAGACTGATATCAAGGTTAAAGTTAGACAGATTGATTATGAAAGAAGAATTTCAGAAACAGCTGCTCTCATAGAAATGCAAAGGACCCACTACAGACTTGTGGCGCAATGGAATAATGGAATAATATTTTTTGAAGAATTTCTAGCAAGAAATATCAAAGTAGAAAGATTATCTGTTCCAAATACTCATCAAAAAGATTTATATCTGATGACTTTTCAAGAAAATTATTGTATTGAAAGCTATTGGGAAGCATCAGAGAAACATTCAGATACAGAAAATATCTCAGACGGAGCAGACAATGAAATGGATACTGATCTAGAAGAAGCCTATATTGAAATGATGGACAGATAATAAAGAGATGTGACAGCACATGGACAATAATTCAGCACAAGGACAATAATTAAGCACATTGGCGTTAATTCTAAGAGAAAGGTCAAAAAGGTTACAGGAAATACCAATAATGGAAGGAAATGCATGCTGCTACGTCAAAAAGTGTACAGGGCAAGCATTCATAGTAAACAGTACAGTGTGCAGAGAAAGTTTTGGATTTTTCTTCTTTCTTTTCTTAAGCTTACACTTGTAAAGATTGTAAGATTATTTTATTATTTCCCTTGTCCATAAATACCTTTGTTCATAGCATACAGAGGACACACGTGCAAAAACACTCAGAAAATAGAACACACACAGATTTACATACTCTTGTATTGCTCTCAATTGTAAAAGATTTTCGTAGACATATTCAATAAAAGTAAGTTCTTCATCTCTTCTTATTTAATTATTTTTTACTTTATTATATTTTCAAGAAAGGCCTAAAAGAGGAAAAACTTAGTAAGCAATTAATTCCTTCAAAAATATTGTCTTTATATTTCAAGAATTTTATTTTTCAACTTAACTTCTTTTTCTGGATTCCATGGCTAAAATGAAAAAGTAATCATCTGAGATAAAAAAGGTTGTTTTTTATCCCGAGAATGGGAATTTGTTCAAAACCTATTTAAACATGACGAAATTCCATTTTTAGCTACAGTCTTAAGCCTTTTAGGAAGGTCAAGAAAAAGATAAAAAAATAATAATAATAATAATAAAAACGAAAATTGAAGGAAATTAATTTTGTTGAACGGTAAAGTACTCGAATTAAGGCCATTACATCAATATTGTTTTAAGCTTCCTTATTTTTAGACTTCTTATATCTGCTTAATTGTTTAATCTGAAAGTTTTTATCATTATCTGTTTATTATTCTTGTTAGATAGAAATAGAGGTGACTCCTCTTAACAGATCAAGTTGCGAATTGTTGAGAACTCTATCTCTCAACGTTGGAGCTTCTTGATTAAAGATCCTGTAGAAAAATATAATAAGACTAATTTAGAATACATATCACGACTCATAAAAGATCAACATTTATTACGTATTCATAATCTCTATATAAGGACAAAGACTTGTATTAAATTGGTAAATAAAATAATGGTATCATAAGTATACATAGGCTTTTCTTTCTTTAGTTTAGTTATTAGACAAAGACTTATCATAACATAATAAATAGGCAAAGACTATTCATACATTTATTACAAACTTGTAGCCTATCTTAGTTGTTCTATTTTAAGTTTACGTATTCTTAGTTTTCCAATTCATTCTAACTTACATGTTATGAGATGTCCAATTTCTTATAAGTATTCTAAATCTATAAAGCTACTTAGACTAAGATCAAGTTTAGAGTTTTGTTTTAGATTACATAGAAAGAATTTTGTATTGTTTACAAGTAATTTACATTTATACTATTTATTTCCAGACTATATTAGTATTTTACCAGTAATTTATTATTTGTTCTTAATTGTTCAAGAAATTTTAATTGTTCAGGAAATCATCCTAAATTGGTATCAGAGCCTGTTTTAAGTCAATTTTTAATTAGTGTATGGATAAAATAGATTATTTAAATTTAGAGCTTTTAGGAAATTTAAAGAGAAAAGATAATTTAGACAAAGCAACTTTAGTTTGTAATTTTGATAAAAGCTTTAAACATCTTTTACATTCACAAGATAAGCAATTAAATAGTATAGTAGATTTAATAGTCAATTTAAGCGAAAATCTAGAAAGATATATTTCTGCAAATAATAGAAAAATAGAAGTAGTTTTAGAAAATTTTAATAAAAGCATAAAAATTTTAGAAAATAATATAGAATATATTAAAAATCAAAATAGTGAAATATTAAAGAAGTTTTGTTATAATAAAGACATAGAAAATATTAACTTAGAAAGTAGAATATCAGCTTTAGAAAAAGTTAAATCAGTAGAAAATCCTAAAGAAGATTTGAATAAATTAATTGGTAAATTAGAAAAGCTAGGTCTAGGAAAAACTAAAGAAACAAGTAAATTTAAAAAGACTAAGTGGGTATATACATAATGAATAAAGATAAACAAGTCGTTGCTAGTAGTAGTAGAATTTTAGGAAATCCTTTAATGAGATCTTCAACTAGAAGAATGGAATCAGAAACCAGATTAGAATCTTTAATAGATATAGAAGAACAAATAGAAATGTTTAGACAAAATAAATTAAAATTAATAAAAGCTTTAGACATATATAAAAAAGGAAATCTTTTTAGTAAATCTTTGATATACCAACATTATGGAGAAAGATATATTTCTTGTACACACGAAGATCAGTTCATATCTTTAGATTTATTAGAAAAATATTCTTATAAAGAAATAACAAATAAAAACCTTCAACAGACACATCTAGGACTAATAGTGGTAGGAGTAAAAGGATTACACAGAGAAAATTTAGGAGCCAAGACATTAATATGTTTATATGATAATAGATTTACAGACATAGAACAGGGATTATTAGGAAGCATAGAATTAGACATGAATAACAAAGGAGGTATAGTTTATTTCACACCCGATTATTTAGTCAGAACAAAGAATTTTTATAATGATATTAAAATAGGAATAAAGACTAGGGGATACCAAATGAAAAGAAATGAAGAAAATCTATTAATATGCACAGGATTTGTAGGAAGACTTAGCGAAAATAGCACCACAAAATATAAATTAGAAAATGATCAAATCATCACTTTATTAGGACAAAAAGGTATAAAAGCAATCCCAGCAAAGAAATTTTCTTCAGAAACAAATGCAGGATTAGACTGGAATTTAGCAAACTTTTTAGAAAAGCCAATTTTAATACCAGAAGATAATATTATGTATAAAAATAGCAATGGAACTTTAAGTATTAGATTTGGAAATTACAATTATCAAACAGAAGAAATAAAGCAAGACGACGAAAATGAAGAAGAAAGTTGTAGATATATCGAAATAGAAGACTATGAAAGTGAAGAAGAAATTAATGCTTTAGATGAAGAAAGTGAAGATGAAAGTGAAGACGATGATAAAGAATTTGGGTATATAGACATGGAATATTACAAAAATCTTAGGAAAACCAAAGAAGCAGAAATTAAGACTCTATTAGAAGAAAAAGATCAACCAAATATAGAAATTAAAATGGAAGAAAGCAGTAGTAAAAAGCCTAAAGCAGAAACAGACCAAGAGTTTGGAAAAAGAAAAGACCCCAGGAACAAAGAATACGATATTGGAGGAAAATACCCTTTTCCCCCTGCTCCTTATTTTAACGTATCTATTATAATTAGGCTTCCTATTTTTATAATATGTTCTACTTGGTCTAATATTGTATCTTTTTCTATTTTGATATTGTCTTTTATATTTATATCTTTTATCTTTTCTATACACTTTTTTCTTTTTCTTTCTATAATCATAACTTTGAGGTGTGTATAAATCTGAACAAAAAGAGTAATTTAATTTCTTTAATTGCTTTCTAGCTACTTCTTCTATACAATATTCTTTTAATTTATCTGTTATAAATTTTATGGTAGCGCTAATAGTTGTTCCTCTTCCATTCCAGTTTTCTATCTCATTTTTAATTTTATCATTCCATGGTGGTGGAATCTTTCTATATCTATCTAATACATTTACATCCAAAGCTAATCCTGCTGTGCTAACTAGTCTTTCAAAGTCTAATAAAAACGGTTGTATATACTTTATATTACTTAAACTTAGTTTTTCTAGTTCTTCTAAGGCTTTATTTTGTTCATAAACATTGTCTCTACTTGGGTCAGTTCCTATAATTATTTCTCGAATAAAACTAGTGAAGTTTCTAGGATTTTCTCCTCCAGCCATTCTTAATCTTATTTCATCTGGTTTTAGTCTTTTGGCTGTAACATAAATATCTAAAGTTGTTTTTCCTAAATATGTCTCTAAATAAGCCCACATTTCTTCTACTGTCATTTGTATAGGTAAACTATTACATGCTCTAATTACAGAATTTTTCCATTTAGTTAAAGTGCTAGGTCTGTCTTGGGGTTTGCAATTATTTAATTCTAATATTAATCCTCTATCACTTGCTACTGGTAGACTACATCCTTCTTTCGTTTGTCTTTTTCCTATGCTTCTATATTTTTTGTCTTCCCAATCATACAAACGAGCAGAGGGAAAAGGGTATTTTCCTCCAATATCGTATTCTTTGTTCATGGGGTCTTTTCTTTTTCCAAACTCTTGGTCTGTTTATGCTTTAGGCTTTTTACTACTGCTTTCTTCCATTTTAATTTCTATATTTGATTGATCTTTTTCTTCTAATAGAGTCTTAATTTCTGCTTCTCTGGTTCTCCTAAGATTTTTGTAATATTCCATGTCTATATACCCAAATTCTTTATCATCGTCTTCACTTTCATCTTCACTTTCTTCATCTAAAGCATTAATTTCTTCTTCACTTTCATAGTCTTCTATTTCGATATATCTACAACTTTCTTCTTCATTTTCGTCGTCTTGCTTTATTTCTTCTGTTTGATAATTGTAATTTCCAAATCTAATACTTAAAGTTCCATTGCTATTTTTATACATAATATTATCTTCTGGTATTAAAATTGGCTTTTCTAAAAAGTTTGCTAAATTCCAGTCTAATCCTGCATTTGTTTCTGAAGAAAATTTCTTTGGTGGGATTGCTTTATACCTTTTTGTCCTAATAAAGTGATGATTTGATCATTTTCTAATTTATATTTTGTGGTGCTATTTTCGCTAAGTCTTCCTACAAATCCTGTGCATATTAATAGATTTTCTTCACTTCTTTTCATTTGGTATCCCCTAGTCTTTATTCCTATTTTAATATCATTATAAAAATTCTTTGTTCTGACTAAATAATCGGGTGTGAAATAAACTATACCTCATTTGTTATTCATGTCTAATTCTATGCTTCCTAATAATCCCTGTTCTATGTCTGTAAATCTATTATCATATAAACATATTAATGTCTTGGCTCCTAAATTTTCTCTGTGTAATCCTTTTACTCCTACCAGTATTAGTCCTAGATGTGTCTGTTGAAGGTTTTTATTTGTTATTTCTTTATAAGAATCTTTTTCTAATAAATCTAAAGATATGAACTGATCTTCGTGTGTACAAGAAATATATCTTTCTCCATAATGTTGGTATATCAAAGATTTACTAAAAAGATTTCCTTTTTTATATATGTCTAAAGCTTTTATTAATTTTAATTTATTTTTTCTAAACATTTCTATTTGTTCTTCTATATCTATTAAAGATTCTAATCTGGTTTCTGATTCCATTCTTCTAGTTGAAGATCTCATTAAAGGATTTCCTAAAATTCTACTACTACTAGCTACGACTTGTTTATCTTTATTCATTATGTATATACCCACTTAGTCTTTTTAAATTTACTTGTTTCTTTAGTTTTTCCTAGATCTAGCTTTTCTAATTTACCAATTAATTTATTCAAATCTTCTTTAGGATTTTCTACTGATTTAACTTTTTCTAAAGCTGATATTCTACTTTCTAAGTTAATATTTTCTATGTCAAAACTTCTTTAATATTTCACTATTTTGATTTTTAATATATCCTATATTATTTTCTAAAAATTTTATGCTTTTATTAAAGTTTTCTAAAACTACTTCTATTTTTCTATTATTTACAGAAATATTTCTTTCTAGATTTTCGCTTAAATTGACTATTAAATCTACTATACTATTTAATTGCTTATCTTGTGAATGTAAAAGATGTTTAAAGCTTTTATCAAAATTACAAACTAAAGTTGCTTTGTCTAAATTATCTTCTCTCTTTAAATTTTCTAAAAGCTCTAAATTTAAATAATCTATTTTATTCATACACTAATTAAAAATTGACTTAAAACAGGCTCTGATACCAATTGAGGATGATTTCCTGAACAATTAAAATTTCTTGAACAATTAAGAACAAATAATAAATTACTGGTAAAATACTAATATAGTCTGGAAATAAATAGTATAAATGTAAATTACTTGTAAACAATACAAAATTCTTTCTATGTAATCTAAAACAAAACTCTAAACTTGATATTAGTCTAAGTAGCTTTATAGATTTAGAATACTTATAAGAAATTGGACATCTCATAACATGTAAGTTAGAATGAATTGGAAAACTAAGAATACGTAAACTTAAAATAGAACAACTAAGATAGGCTACAAGTTTGTAATAAATGTATGAATAGTCTTTGCCTATTTATTATGTTATGATAAGTCTTTGTCTAATAACTAAACTAAAGAAAGAAAAGCCTATGTATACTTATGATACCATTATTTTATTTACCAATTTAATACAAGTCTTTGTCCTTATATAGAGATTATGAATACGTAATAAATGTTGATCTTTTATGAGTCGTGATATGTATTCTAAATTAGTCTTATTATATTTTTCTACAGGATCTTTAATCAAGAAGCTCCAACGTTGAGAGATAGAGTTCTCAACAATTCGCAACTTGATCTGTTAAGAGGAGTCACCTCTAGTTCTATCTAACAAGAATAATAAACAGATAATGATAAAAACTTTCAGATTAAACAATTAAGCAGATATAAGAAGTCTAAAAATAAGGAAGCTTAAAACAATATTGATGTAATGGCTTAATTCGAGTACTTTACCGTTCATCAAAATTAATTTCCTTCAATTTTCATTTTTTTTATTATTATTATTTTTTTTTTATCTTTTTCTTGACCTTCCTAAAAGGCTTAAGACTGTAGCTAAAAATGGAATTTCGTCATGTTTAAATAGGTTTTGAACAAATTCCCATTCTCGGGATAAAGAACAACCTTTTTTAACTCAGATGATTACTTTTTTCATTTTAGCCATGGAATCCAGAAAAAGAAGTTAAGTTGAAAAATAAAATTCTTGAAATATAAAGACAATATTTTTGAAGGAATTAATTGCTTACTAAGTTTTTCCTCTTTTAGGCCTTTCCCAAAAATATAATAAAGTAACAAATAATTAAATAAGAAGAGATGAAGAACTTACTTTTATTGAATATGTCTACGAAAATCTTTTACAATTGAGAGCAATACAAGAGTATGTAAATCTGTGTGTGTTCTATTTCTGAGTGTTTTTGCGCGTGTGTCCTCTATATGCTATGATAAAAGGTATTTATGGACAAGGGAAATAATAAAATAATCTTACAATCTTTACAAGTGTAAGCTTAAGAAAAGAAAGAAGAAAAATCCAAAACTTTCTCTGCACACTGTACTGTTTACTATGAATGCTTGCACTGTACACTTTTTGACGTAGCAGCATGCATTTCCTTCCATTATTGGTATTTCCTGTAACATTTTTGACCTTTCTCTTAGAATTATCGCCAATGTGCTTAATTATTGTCCTTGTGCTGAATTATTGTCCATGTGTTGTCACATCTCTTTATTATTTGTCCATCATTTCAATATAGGCTTCTTCTAGATCAGTATCCATTTCATTGTCTGCTCCGTCTGAGATATTTTCTGTATCTGAATGTTTCTCTGATGCTTCACAATAGCTTTCAATACAATAATTTTCTTGAAAAGTCATCAGATATAAATCTTTTTGATGAGTATTTGGAACAGATAATCTTTCTACCTTGATATTTCTTGCTAGAAATTCTTCAAAAAATATTATTCCATTATTCCATTGCGCCACAAGTCTGTAGTGGGTCCTTTGCATTTCTATGAGAGCAGCTGTTTCTGAAATTCTTCTTTCATAATCAATCTGTCTAACTTTAACCGTGATATCAGTCTTTGAAAAAGGCCTGAATTTTCTGGAACCTTCAAAAATTTTAATAAAATGGTATGTTGGGATAATAATACCATTATTTACAATTGGTGGTCTGGAAATAAATTGAATCATTAAAGGGTGTTGTTTAAGCTGATTAAGAATCTTTTTAAGAGAAGGTGGAAAAAATTTAAAAGGTCTGTTTAAGATATATACTGTGTCAATCATGCCGTATTGTAAAGTTGAATAAAATATATCGTCTTCTTCTTGAGAAATTGTATAGTCAAATGAAATTGTAGGGTAATTGTGTCTAAGAAAGGTAGAGTCGTGGATAACTGTTTTATAGAGAGGGCCATATTGAAGGAAATATTGATTCTCATTATGATAATATTGTAGAGTTTGGGAGAAATCAATAATTTCTTGGATAAATGAATTTTTTATAGAATTTCGAACAATGTTGGCACAATCTCCAATACTTTGTTGTAGATCAAAAAGAGTTTTTTCTTGCCCTGCAGCTGTAGAATCTGTTAGTTCAATAAGTCTTTCTATTTTAGTCTTTCTAGAAAAAGTAATGATGTTTTTTGAATAATTTTCTTCATCAGTATTAAATCTTTCTAGGGTCTCATGTAATTTAAATATTTCATCTTGGTATATAGTTATTTCTTGTTGATGAGAAGATACCTGGTCTTCTAAAATTTCTAGTTTTACTTCTAAAGTATGCTTTTTATAGTTAAGATTTCTAACTACTCTAGTCATAGTTTCACAGCTATTACACAGTTGCAAAGATGAAGATGATGTTTGAGAAGAAGAAGGTGATGGTTGAAAAGTAGATGCATGAATTGTCTGTCTAACTTTTCCAGATATGTAAAAATTAAATCCGATGGTCTGTCTACAATGTTTTAAAGCTTCTTCAAGAGAGTAAAATCCTTTAAAAATAGGTTCTGAAAATCAGTCTATCTGTTCAATTACTTCTGGCCAGTAGTTATAAACTCTTGGTTGTCTTCCTTTGATTACTACAAAGAAACTAAAATTTTTACTTTGTATTTGATTATGGGTCTGTCTAAAATAATTAGCTAAAGCATTAATGCTGTCTAATTTCTGTCTAGAGTCTCTTGCCATCCAGAGATTATCTAGTAGGCACCTTTCTTTTTCTGGAAGTCTTTCTACATTATTTCCTCTGAATCGACGATTAGATCCTTCAGGGACCACTCTTAAAGTGATGTTCCCAAAGTTCATCATCCTTTGATCCATCTGCAATATGAACAAAATTGGTCAGAAAGTCAATAACTTGTCTACTTAAATTATCGGCTAAAACGTTATTTTTTCCATCAATGTGTTCAATACTTACCTTATAACTATTTAAAATTTCATACAATTTTAACCACCTTTTATGTCTAAATTTATCAAAAAATTTTTAATAAATTTAACAATTGCTTCACAATCTGTTCTAATAGTAAATTCAGTATTTAAAAATAATTTAAAACTTTCTATACTATGAATTATAGCCATTATTTCATAATCTAGGCTGGTTAAGTATTTTCCTTTTATTTTATATTTACCGCTAGCATATCTACAAATTTTTTCTTCTTTTTTATCACTATATTTATTTGATTTAGAATATAAAATTCCTCCCCATCATAATTCACATCCGTCTGTTTCTACTACTTTATATTCACTATCTAAAGGCAATTCTAAAAGTGGTAGTTGTTGGACTTCTTTTTTTATTTGTCTTACTAATTCTATGTCTGTTTGGTTAAAATATTTTTGACCCTTGTTTGATAATTTATTGTATAAAGGTCCAATCTTTTTACCTAAATCTTTAATAAAACTTCTAGCATAATTTAATATTCCTAAAAAGGCTTGCAATTTTTTAGTTTCTTCTATTTTATCTGGAAATTGTAAAATAGTCTTTACTATATGGGGTTGAAGTTGAATTTTTCCTTCTCCTATGATTATTCCTAGAAATTCTATTTTTTGTTTATTTATTTCTATTTCTTTTTACTAATAATTAAACCATTTTCTATAAATTTATTTAAAACAATTTCTAAATGCTTTATATGTTCTTTATGATTTTTGCTATGTACCAAAATATCATCAATATATACACAAACAAATGGTAAAGAATTAAAAATAGAATCCATTTTTCTTTGAAATATAGATGGAGCATTCTTTAAACCAAATGGCATAACAATCCACTCAAAATGACCTTGCGGTGTTGTAAAAGCTGTCCATGGAATAGAATCTTTATGCATTTTAATTTGCCAAAATCCTGATTTACAGTCAAATTTTGAAAAGATCTTGCTATTTTGTATTTTATTTAAAATCATGTCTTTATCTGGGTTTATATCCGTCTTTATCATCATCAGTGAATCCGAGACTCTTTTGGAGCAATCCCTGAGTCGTCGGCTAAATCAATTTTAACTTCTTGAAAATCAATCTCCTTTGAGACCTATGTAAGTGACCTTTGTTGGGAGTTGGGACTTGATGTCACATATGTATGTGCAACAATAAACTCAACAACACAATATTTACTTGTTTCGCAACAATTTGTACCGACCAAAAAAAATTCGTCTTTTAATTTCAAGGAAAAAAAATATATTTTTTAACTTCCGGCATCGCTATGAACTTCTGAGTATGATTTAAAATATTTTAGTCGCAATAATGTTTGCACGTGATTGCCTTAAATTTGATATGACGAACATGAAATATTTTATCACCAAGACTAATGAATTTTTCATAACCCAAAATTTTTTTCTCAATTTAATTTTGGGTTAATTTTAGAAAAATCACTTAAATTAAAAATCATCGTCTCAACCCACTTTTCAGAAAATTTATTTAGCTTAGTGTCGACCCTTTTTCTGCTCAAGTAATCTTTTGCTTTAAGCCCAAAACACGGTCCATCTAACAGCTATAAAATTATCCCCAAACAATCCCTTGTGCCCTACCAGATATCCATCCAAACAACTCCTAATTCCAGCCACAATTTAACTCTCAAACAACCCCTTAAATCCAAGAAAATAACCGCCCATGATCTCCTTCCTCTCAGCCATTTTCATCACATGTTCAACATCATTTCACCATTTTTATACCATTTAATTATCATCTATTGTTTGCCATGAAATCAGATGTAAATCGTCCATATTCTTCCCCTGATCACCTGAAGAAACCTCCCCCAACTGCCCCTGATCAGCCCCTTTATCTCACCTCAAATCAGCTCCGTTAACTCACCTCTTGCCACAAGAAAAACCGCCAGCTCCAGCCTTTTATTCCCTCTGAAATTCATCCAACCCCAACTGAAGTTTTTCCCCCCAATTACATTCTCTTGTTTCAGCCCTTAAAGTCTACTTCATTACCTCATTAATCAACCACAAGAATCTTAGTTTCCTCACTCCAGATTTTAGTCATTTTCGGCCAGCTTTTTCTCCTCTTTATTTCTCTTTTTGGCCAACCAAAACACCCATTTTCTCACTTCAAGACAACCATAAGTCCTCTTATTTATTCTCTTTTCAGTCCCCAAATTATAGCCCAGCAACCCCTCATTAGTCTCTCAATTTTCGACCCCAAACAACAAGAAGAAACACCCTTTCTCCTTTCCCAGATTTCGGCATTTTTCCTCTCTCGTTCTACTCCAATCTTTCCCCAAAATCACACACTTTTGTGCACAATACTACATAAATCGAAAAGGGCAAGCGTACGGGTTGTTTTCTTTGAAAAGTGTAGCAATTTTTTCCATCATCAACTACAACGAAAAATCCATTTGAGGTAGTTTCTTATATATGCTACCTAATTTTAAGTTTCATGATTTTAAATTGAAATAACGATATGTAAATTTTTATGCCATGCTTAATGTTAAAGTCAGAAATTTATGATGGTGATTGAAGGTAATCACAAATGTATGTTAGTGATTGAAGGTGATTAAGTTCATGTGGTGCCATTATCGAAAATGTTGCTCATATGTATGTTTAAATGATTGGCATGTCACATATTAATTTCGTATATTTTCTCACATATTATTATTTACTACTGAGTGTTTCTTATATCCCAAAATAATTTAATGTCCAAATTGAATTGGTTGGCATTGGTGCGACGGTGTAAAGTACGACCTTGAAGAAAAGACATAATTTATTTATTTTATAGTTTGGCGTCGATACACTCGAGCCCTTTATGATGTAAAAATTTAAGTGCAATGTTGGATTTATTATATTTAACTATTTAAAGTGCTAGAAAAATTGAATTTTATATTTTTGATTGCCGGTTGGAATTTAAAGATGAAGAATTGTGAAGTATTTTTCTAAAAATTCCAGCATTCTGCCCTTAACTTTGAAGTACTATAACTTATTGTGTACTTTGAATTTTTGAGTCAAATCAAAGGATTTTGATAAGTATATAAGTGTTCTAATAACATAATTTGGAATCACTCAAAAACATTGTCGTATGAATTTATTATAATCGTTTTACCGGGCTACATCAGTGCACTCGGGATATTTTTCAAGCAACTTTGGTTATATTTTTCACATATCAGACGACATGGTTAAGGTCTGAAATTTTAATATTTTGTAGCCTATGGTCCCAAGTACTTACAATTTAAATATCATAATTTTTTGAGTATTTTTAGATAGTCAAATAATTTATGGCGACACCTAATACAGTATTGGTAAAACCTTAAGAATTTCGAAGATTTATTCATTTTCTCTTGCGCGCTTGTTAGTTTCCGTAATAATTAAATGTTTTGAAAACCATTCAAGGGTATGGGAAAGCTTATTTGGAATCGTTACATGTTATTTGAATATTTTTGAGTGACCCTCCGAGTTGAGAAAATCTAGGACGTTACAGCTTGGTATCAGATAGTGGTTTTACTTTTGTGTAGACTCGTGTAAACTTTAAATTTTTTTATTTTATATAATTTTTATTTTATTTTGTGTCAAATTAAAAATTTATAAGTTAAGATTTTAGAATTTAAGTTTCGCTACTCAAAAGTTTGAAATTCTATATTTGTTTCATTTAGGATAAAATTTAGGATAAAATATTACATTGAGTTGAAAATCTTAATATGGATATTAATTTTCTTTGCACTACAAATTTTAAGAAAATATGACTAAATTTATGAAAATTTATTTTAGTCCTCACAATTAACTTAAAAAGATAACAGAAACCTACTTAATTGGACTCTTCATAATTAGTATTTCAAAAATGGTTCTACCAAGTGAATACTATCTAGAACGTGTCGTGGCGTCAAGAAATAATTACATTCAGTTTGCTTCGGATCCCGAGTGGTCAATTCGCCATCATGTCGGTACCCATACGGCAGCACATATCAAGGCGATGAACTACGGTTTAGTGACAACTGATGCAGAGTCCATTGCTCGTCTGGTCAATTCACTTGTTAGCCCTAGATAGTCGATTTCGATGGAGATTCTAAGAGACCTAGAGGAGGCCTTCCACTCAGAGGTGGAGTATGACATGTTTTGCAAGGCACTCATTATACATTGGGAGGAGTATAGTCTATATAGAGGTGGTCTCCACCATGTCCATGAGCTGGCTCTAGCCGTTGAGCCAGTGCTTGAGCTAGTTTTAGTTTTTGAGACTGATCCAGCTGTTGTGGTTGAGGAAGACTGGAGGAGGATCTCGAGAAGGCGTCTAAGGCCAAGTCTTATATTACCTCGGATGACGAGGTTCTATGGCTGAAGAGGTCTAGAGTGCAGGAATTTTGGATCAGCGATGACGATGCTTAGAGATATCATAGTAGTAAATAGATGTTTTTCTTTTCAGTCTTTTTTTTTTCAATATGCATGCACAGTTACTTTACCGATGTTTAGTGCTAGACACTTTTACTTATTTGTACCTCTTGAAGGATGATTTAAATATATAAAAGATATTATTTAATTTTCCTTTGTTGATACTTTCAGATATTTATATCATTGTATATGTATTTATTTTGATGGATTACAAATTCTTTTTATTTTGTTTATCCAAAACAAAATGGCACCGACTACGCAAACAAGAGCTATCAGAGATTTACAACTAGCGGTGGAGTAAATGAGGCAAGCATTGACAGCTCAGATGGCACATCCAGCGCTGCAAACACCAATGTCACCATGGGCACCGCAAATGCCTCAGGCCCAGCGGCACAACACATGGCCCCTGCTATGCTAGTGATTGAGCAATTATGTCGATACTACCCTTTTACTTTCGACGGCAGAAAGAATCCTCTTGCAGGCAATGAATGGTTGAAAACCATCGAGAGAATTTTTTAGCACATCTATTGTCCAGAAAATCAAAAGGTTCTCTACGCCGAGTTCATACTGATTGGTTGAGAGTATCCCGTACCTGTACTAAGGAGGAACAGAATAATCTCTCATGGGCACAGTTCAAGGTCTAGCTTTCTACAAGCTCTGCAAGATTACAAGAAGTTGAAGTTCCTTCACTTAGTTTAGAGAGACATGGAAATCATCGAGTATGAGTGGAAATTTGAAGAACTGTCGTGCTATGCTCTGTATTTGTTCAGCACTGAATTAATGAATGCAAGACGTTATGAAATAGGGTTGCATCTAGAGATCAGACAGATTGTTAGTTCACATGGGCTTCCTACTTTCAGAGCAGTGGTCATGAAGGCTCAGACTGTGTCTTTCTCAGGTTTAAAGGTTAGTTCAAGGACAGTGGAATGACTCGAGAAAGATAAATTGGCAAGATCAGAATATAAATTAGAATTCAGGCCAGTTTAAAAGACATAATCAGGGTCCCAGCTATAGACAGCCAAGCAATCCCTATCCTCAATGTCCTAAGTGCAAGAAGAATCATAGTGGTGATTCCTACTTTGGCAAGAATGTCTGATATCAATATGGCGAGCGAGGACACTATGTGTCACAATGTTGACCAGTGCTGGTTGTGAGTAAAGATCAAGCAAACAAAAGAAAAGCCAGAGTGTTCGCCATGACTCATGAGGAGGTCGCCCAGAATTTAGACGTTATTACGACTATGTTATCAGTCTCTAGCGTGCCTGTTAACGTTCTTATTTATTCTGGTGCAACCTATTCTTTTATATCTGATGCATGCCTTTCTAAAGTTAACATTTCATGTCAAAAAACAGATAGTGTACTAGAGGTTAGGATGCCATCAGGAGAAACTATAGATACATACAAATTAGCTAGGGCAATTCAGATAGATTTTGATGGGTTGGTTTTGTCAGCAAACCTGCATGTCATAATTATGAGAAATTTTGATATTTTCTTGGGTATGGATTGGCTGGGTAGTAATCGCGCTACCATCATATTTTTGAGAAGGAAGTAATCTTTTAAAGACCAGGAGATAAAGATTTCAAATTTTATGGGTCAAAGATTAAAGCACATCACCGCCTCATCTCAGTTTTACAAGCAGAGAGGTCACTAAAGAAGTGAGATTGTCAATGGTTTATTATCAATCTAACTGGCACCTCATCTGAGCAATTATCAGTGGATAATGGGCCAGTGGTTCAAGAGTACGCCGATGTATTTACAGGTGATCTATTAGGCATCCCGCCTAATAGGCAAGTAGAATTCATGATAGATCTAATACTTGGAACTGCACCCATGTCAAAAGCTCCGTATCGGATGGCACCAAAAAAATTGCAATATTTAAAAATGTAATTGGATGAGCTACTGGATAAAGGATTTATCAAACTGAGTATTTCTCCATGGGAAGCTCCAATTCTCTTTGTGAAGACAAAAGATGGGTCGATGAGAATGTGTATCGACGACCGTGAGCTGAATAAATTGACGATCAAGAATAAGTATCCCCTTCTAAGAATTGATTATTTGTTTGATCAATTGAAGGGTACTTCATTGTTTTCAAAGATTGACTTTAGGTCGGGCTATCATCAAACGAAGATCAGGCCATCGAATATACCAAAGTCAGCATTCCGTACTCGCTATGGGCGTTATGAATTTATAGTAATGTCCTTTGGACTGACGAATGCATCTGCGGTATTTATAAATTTGATGAACCAAGTCTTTCATCAATATTTAGATCGGTTCGTCATTGTATTCATTGATGACATCATGATTTATTCAAGAAATCTCGAGCAACATCAAGAGCACCTAAGGACAATATTAGAGACTTTACAGATGGGAGGTTGTATGCTAATTCAAGAAATGTGAATATTGGCTAGACCGAGTAGGATTCATTGGTCGTGTTGTGACGACTAAGAAAATTAAAGTAGATCTATCAAAGGTTGAGGCTGTGTCAAATTAGCCGACACCGTCGAATGTTGGAGAAGTGATAAGCTTTCAAATTTAGTCGGCTATTATCGGCGATTCATAGAAAGATTTTCTAAAATAGTTGGTCTTATGACGCAGTTGACTCTAAAGGGTGTTAAGTATGTTTGGTCCGAGAAATGTGTACGGAGTTAAAAGAATTAAAGAACAAGTTAGTGTCTGTACCAGTACTAGCTTTACTTGAAGGTTCAAAAAGCTATGTAATCAGTTATGAATCAAAGCTCGATTTAGGTCGTGTGTTGATGCAACATGGAAAGGTGGTAGCTTTTGCTTCAAGGCAGTTGAAGCAGTATGAGCAAAATTATCCGACGCATGGTCTTGAACTTGCGGCAAAAGTTCACGCTTTGAAAATTTGACGTCATTACCTTTATGGAAGCAAGTGTGAGATTTAGACCGACCATAAGAGTCTCAAGTATTTCTTCACCCAAAATGAGTTGAATATAAGACAACGACGGTGGTTGGAATTAGCAAAAGACTATGACTATACTATCATGTACCATCCAGGTAAGGCTAATGTAGTTGCAGATGCTCTAAGTAGAAAAATTATAGGTCAGTTGTCTGTACTTCAATCGACACAAGATAATTTGATCAAGGACTTTGAGAATTTGAAAATTGATGTTTTAGCGCGGCCAATGCGGGCATCACATTTATAGCAATTCTAACAGTAAAGCCGACACTTAGAGATAAAATTATGGCAGCTTAGAAGGAGTAAAGGTGACACTCAGAGATAGAATTGTGGCAGCTTAGAAGGATGATCATTTCTTAGAAAAGATCAGGGTTGAAGTAGGAACTGAAAAGAGGAAAGAGTTTAAAATAGCTGAAGACAAAAGTTTGATGTTCAAAGGTCGATTATGCGTGTCTAAAGATAAAGGTCTGAAAAATGAGATTTTATCTGAAGCTCATTCCACTCCTTACGGCACACATCCAGGAGGAACCAAAATGTATAAGGATTTGCATAAGATATTTTGGTGGAGAAACATGAAAGGAGTTATATCTCGTTTTGTGTCAAAATATTTGGTGTGTCAACAAGTGAAGGCAAAGCATCAGAGGATGTCAATGCCATTAAATCCAATGGATATACCTTAATGGAAGTGGGAGAAAATCTCAATGGATTTCATTGTAGGTTTTCCTAGATCGGCAAGAGGTCATGATGCCATCTGGATCGTTGTAGACCGTTTGACAAAATTTGCTCATTTTTTGTCGATTTGAATGAATTTCAGTTTGTAGCACAACTGTATGATAGGGAAGTTGTTCGACTTCATGGAGTACCAACGTCTATTGTATCGGACCGAGACCCAAAGTTTACCTCAAATTTCTAGAAGAGTCTTCAAGTAGCTTTGGGTACTAAATTAAAATTTAGTACAGCTTAGCATCTTAAGACCGACGGGCAATCAAAACGGACTATTCAAATCCTTGATGAAATGTTGAGAGCATGTGTCTTGGATTTGGGTGGTAAATAGAAAAATCACCTACAGTTGGTGGAGTTCGCTCTTACAATAATAGTTTCCAAGTTAGTATCGACGTGGCACCATATGAGGCACTGTTAGGGATGGTAATGGGGCAGGTCGCAGACGGGGCAATCCTTTGACCCACCAACCGCCCCCACGAAATATTTTAGTTTTTTTTTTAGTAAAACTGAAATAAATAATTAAAAAAAGAAATAAATATTTTTAATATTTGTAGCAAACAAAATAAAAAAATTCAAGATTGGGATTGTGGTATAGTGGTTAAGATTTGTAATTTATAACTTTAACCCGGGTTCGATTATTCTTTAGTCCATTTCTAGCAAAATTTTAATTTGTATTCTATTTTATGATTTTATAAAAATAAAAAACTTGATGGGGGTAGGGCAAGGCCGCTCCAAACCCACCTCGCGACCTCCGCGGGACAGAAAATTTTGCCCCGGACCCACCCTTATTACCTGAATAAGTAGGGCGGGACAGCCCGGGGCTAGGCAGGGCGTGGGGCGGGTTGGGGCGGTGGGTTTTTTTGTCATCCTTAATGGTTGTCGATGTCGTTCGTCAATTTGTTGGGATGAAGTTGGCAAAAGAAGAATTTTGGGTCCAAAGTTAGTTGAAAAAATAGTGGAAGTGATAGACAATATCAAGTCCAAAATTAAGATAATGCAAGACCGTCAAAAAAGTTATGCCAATCAAAGAAGAAAATATTTAGAGTTCGGGGTCGGCAAAAAAGTCTTTCTACAGGTAGCCCCAATGAAAGGAATACTGTGTTTTGGTAAGAAATGAAAAATGAGACCACGATTGATTGGCCTATTCGATTCTTGAAAAAATTGGAAATGTAGCATATCGTCTGGAATTGACACCCGAACTCTAGGCAGTGCGTATTCCACGTTTCAATGTTAAGAAAATACGTACATGATCCTACGCATGTGGTAAATTATGAGCCATTGGAATTAAAGAATTATATGACTTATGAAGAAGCGCCTGCGATGGTTCTAGAGAGAAAAGTTCATGTTTAGAAAAATTGAGAGATTCCTTTAATCAAGGTTCAGTAGGGTAGGCACAGGGAGGATGGGGTCACTTGGGAAAGAAAAGAAGATATCTTAGCTAAGTACTCAGACCTTGTAAACCAAGTTAAATTTCGATGACGAAATTATTTTTAGTGGAGAGGGTTGTAGCGAATGAAAAAAAATTTGTCTTTTAATTTCAAGGAAGATATATATATATATATATATATATATATATATATATATATATATATATATATATATATATATATATATATTAACTTCCGACATCGCTATGAACTCCTGAGTATGATTTAAAATATTCTAGTCACGTTAATTTTTGCACGTGCTTGACTTATATTTGATATGACGAACATGAAATATATTTTATCACCGAGACTAATTAATTTTTCTTAACCTGAAAATAGTTTCTCAAATTAATTTTGAGTTAATTGTAGAATAATCATTCAAATTAAAAACCATCTTCTCGGTCTACTTTTTGAAAAATTTATTTAGCTTAGTGTCGACCCTTTTTCAGATCAAGTATTTTTTTCATTTTTAGCCCAAAACACAGTACACCTAACTACTAGAAAATCACCCCCCAAACAGTCTCTTATACACTACCAGATAACCACCCAAATAACCTTTAATCCCTGCTATAATTTAACTTCCAAACAGCCCCCTTAAATCCAAGAAAATAACCGTCCATGATCTCCTCCCTCTCAGCCATTTCATCCCATGTTCAACACCATTTCACCACCTTTTAAACCATTTAATTATCAACTATTTTGCGTCCATGGAATCTAATGTAAACCGTCCACATTCTGCCCCAGGTCACCTAAAGAAACTGCCCCTAACTACCCCTGATTAGCCCCTCTATCTCATCTCAAATCAACCACATTAACTCACCTCTTGCCACAAGAAAAACCGCCAACTCTAGCCTTTATTCCCTTTGAAATTCGTCCTACCCCAATTGAAGTTTTCCCTCATTCAGTCTCCTTTTTCGGCCCTTAAAGTCCCCTCCATTACCTCATTAATTAGCCACAAGAATCTTAGTTTTCTCCATCTAGATTTTAGTCATTTTCGGCCAGCTTTTCCTCATTTTTCCTTCCATTTTTCTGCTAGCCAAAACACCCATTTTTCCTCACTTCAAGTCACCCATAAGCCTTCTTATTTCTCCTCTTTACAGTCCCCAAATTATAGTCCAAAACCCCCCTCCCCCCCTCCTTAGTCTCAATTTTTTGCCCCAAACAGCAAGAAGAAACATCATTTTTTCTTCCCCAGATTTTGGCGTTTTCCCTCTCTTGTTCCACTCCAATATTTCTCCTAAATCATACACTTTTGTGCACAATAATACGTAAATAAAAAAGGGTCGGCGGGTTGTTTTCTTTGAGAAGTGCAGCAACTTTTTCCACCATCAACTACTACTGAAAATCCTTTTGAGGTAGTTTCTTGTGCTACCTAATTTTAAATTGCATGATTTTAAATTGAGAAATTGATATGTAAATTGTTATGCCATGCTTAATGTTAAAGTTGGAAATATTTGATGGTGATTGAAGGTAATCATATATGTAAGTTAGTGATAGAATTTAATCACTTTTATGTTCGTGTGGTGCCGGTTACCGAAATTGTTGTTCCTATGTATTTATAAACAATTGGCATGTCGCATATTAATTTCGTATATTTTCTCACATGTTATTATAATTTACTACTAAGTGTTTCTTATGAAATACTCACCCAAAAATGATTTAATATCCAGATTGAATTGGTTGGTGTTGGTGCGACAGCGTAAAGTACGACCTTGAAGGAAACACTCAGTTTATTTATTTTATAGTTTGACGTCGATATAATCGAGCCCTTTATGATGTAAAAACTTAAGTGCAATGTTGGATTTATTATATTTAATTATGTAAAATGCTAGAAAAAACCGAATTTTGTATTCTAGATTGCCAGTTGGATTTAGTGATGAAGAATTGTGAAGTGTTTTTTTTAAAATTCCAGCATTTCTTCATTAACTTTGAAGTATCATAACTTATTGTACTTTAAATTTTGATTCAAATCAATGGCATTTGATAGGTATATAAGTAGTCTAATAACAGAATTTAGAATCACTCGAAAACCTTATCGTATGAATTTATTATGATCGTTTTACTGAGACGCGCCCATGATAATTTGTCAAGCAACTTTGGCCACATTTTTTACATATCAAACGACATGACTAAGGTCTAAAATTTTAATATGTTGTAACCAAGTTCCTAAGTATTTACAGTTCAAATCTTACCATTTTTGGAATACGTTTAGATGATCAAATAATTTGTGGCGACACCTAATGCAGTATTGGTAAAACCTTGAGAATTTAGTAGATTTATTCATTTTTCCTTGCGCGCTTGTTACTTTCCGCAATAGTTAATTTTTAAAAATCATTCAAGGGCACGGAAAAGTATATTTGGGGTCGTCAAATGTTATTTAAATATTTTTAAATGACACTTCCGATTGAGAAAATCTGAGACGTTACACTATTAACCTTCATTTTTGCAAGACAACCAAATCTTATTTCGGCACAATATTGTTTAACAACAAGATGTTGCTTATCTGCTTCACAATAACCTACAAAAGAGCAATAAAATATTCTATTTGTTGGAGAATCCGGTTTTTGGCATACTTAATTATATTTTATTTATTGATATAAGCCAATTAAAATTCAACAATTATCTAGTAGTTGTATGGAAATTGAAAACCTTAATGCTATATTTATCCCAATCTATTTATCAGTTTTAGTTATTCTAAAACTCTTGTTCCTTATCAGATAAAATAAGTGATTGAGTAAATTGCATGTTTAAGTATTCTAATTAAACTAGGTTTCGAAGTAGATAAGATATTGAAATATTATCTTTTTATTTATCTACTTAATTGAAAATAAATAATTATATTTATTTTCATATTCTTGTGTTATATCTCACCTTATCTTTTATAAAGTCTATTTAAACTTAAAGATTTATTTGTCTTATCTCTGTATAAGATAAATACTAAGTCATTAAGTTTAGATAAACTTCTTGTGCTATAAATAAGACAGGTGGTATTCCAAAAATTCTACGGACTTTGAAAACAAAGATACTCAAACATCTAAGAGCAAATCATTTATGAGTAGAGAATTCAAAGAAATATTCAAAAGTCATAGTCCGATCAAAATTCTATTTTTGAGAACGACTCTGAGAAATTAAGCGTTAAAGAAATCCATTATGAGAGATAACAGCATTTCGGCGGCAAGATAAGGACTGGATCCTTATTCCGATTTGTGGAATCAATCCGGGGACATTCGTAGAATGGACCAAGATCAAGACCAAAGTACTTGACTACATTCCTTGACTAGTTGAAGAAGATATAAAACAGAGAAATTTTATTATTGTTCTTAACTAAGTTTTACTTTTGTAAATTGCTGATAAAGTTTTAGATTATGTCTAAAATTGTAATTTCAAGAAGTTGAGACGTATGTAACTTGTTCTAAAATAGTGGATTTATGGGGGCCCGTGGATGTTTCTCTTAGGGGTTTACTACGCTATATTTGGTGTTAATCAATGTTTTAATCGCCTTATATAATAATTGTCTCGAAACTGTCAAAACGTTCAGTGAAATGTTCTGATGTTCAACAAAATTTCATCAACATCAGAACATTAAAGTGAATGTTGTGTTTTAAAAAAAAAAAAATTTACAGACTTTCAGTAACAACCTATTTAACCCCCCGCCCCCCCTCTCCCTTCTAGGTTGATTGTTATCTAGATTTAAAACTAACACTATTTATCATCTTGTTAGTATTATATTTGTGTCCTTTACTTCTCGAAACCTACTTTGTAAGCATAAGTGTTCTAAAAATTGTAAGCTCCTTCCCCTGTTTCAAACGGATATCAATTTTGGGTATCACTTAAATTGGAATCTTGGAATGAATGTACGTAATATATATATTTATATTTGTCAAATTTAGCTTCATTGTCTTTTGTTCTCATCTTCAACCATTATCATTGTGTCAAACTCCAACTTTCTATGACATTGATGTTATTCCGACTATTGTGGTCCATAACCTTAAAAAGAAAAAGAACAATTGTTGCTATATTTTTATGATAAAATGATAGACTATTCCCATAAAAAATAAAAATAAAAAAATAAAAAAATAAAAATAAAAAAAAATTATTTCTATATTTCTCTATAGTAAATCCATGCATTTTAATAAAAATATCACACAAATTGATGATATATTGATAATAAGAATACCCATATTGCATCTACAACAAAATAACCTTAAATAAATACATTATAAATACGACAAGGGCAATGAAATAGAAAGCACCAAAACTTAGACAACATGGAGAAAAAAGGTATGTGGAATGCCGCTACGGCCGGGAAAACACGATCCAAACCAATCAAATTCACCTGACCCGATTCGATCCATTTGGGTGGGTTTCCCATTAAATTAACTATAATATATATATATATATATAGAATTTGGCGCAAATAGTAGTCTCCAATCTTTGCCTTCAAAGTAGAAATAGTTTCTAACATTTTTTTTAGCATAACATCCATAACATATGTGTTTTAATGTGCAATTAGTTCTTATTTGATAAAAAAGACATGCCCATAATTTTCATTAGAAAAAATTACAGTTCAGTTTTTAACCTTTGAAAAATGTGCAAATAGGTCTAGTACCTCAATTTTCATTTTAAATTGAAAATATAAAATCATTAAATTTTTTGTTTGATCGATAGGTCACCACTTTCTTCTTTTGTTTGATCAATATGCCTATAGGAGTGTCCAATCTAAGGATGGCAAAAAAAACTCGTCGTCCTGAACTCGTCGTGCGCCCAGCCATCTGCAGCAGCCCTGCCCCACCCAGCCCACCCAGCAACCCGTCCCATTAAATTTTTTTTTTTTTTTTTGAGAACTCATAAATAGAATACAAATTACAACTTTGTTAGAAATGGACTTAAAAATAATCGAACTCGAATTGGAGTCATAAACTATAATTCTAAACCACTACACCACAACCCCAATCTTTTTTTTTTTTTTTTTTGCTACAAATATTTAAAAAAAAATCTATTTCTTTTTTTTTTTTCAGTTTCACAAAAAAAAAAAAAAAATTCGTGGAGTAGTTGATAGATCAAAAGGTTGCCCCGCCCAGCAAATTCGCGAGTCGCGGGGAGAGGCAGGGCAGGATAAAAATTTCGTGGAGCGGAGCAGGTCCGTCCATTGCCATCCATAGTTCAATCTTGAAATTTATTAAAATGATCGATGTATTTGTAGCCAATTTTTTGAAATTTGATGAAAAAGTTCCTAGGAAAATATAAGAAGACTAGATTTTAAAATTTTCTAAAACTTGAAAGCTCGAGATAATTTCAAAAAATAGTATTTTCTCATTTTGATCACCAGAAATACATTTTCCAATGAAAATTCAACCAATTGATTTTAACACCCAAACTGAACAACCTGCAAATAAAATCCTATGTCCACCACTGTTCCAAGCACACTCTTAAGTACCAAACGATGCAATCTTCCTTTCCTTTCAGCAAAACAGTTCCACCTTTAGAAATTCAAGACTATAAACTTTGCATGCCACCATTAGAAATTTTCCTCTTCCTTTAATGACCAGAAAATCATCTCAAAAATTGACCTCATAAACAGAAGAATAATATCTATAATGTCGCCATGCAAGTCCATGTACATTTTTTTTAAAAAATATATATACTATAATGTCGTCTAGCTCCCAACCATGCTCTCGATCGAAAATCTTAATAGATTGCGAGAGGTTTGAAGCGAAGATGACTAATGAACTATAATTATACAACTATGGTGTTATATAATTCACACAACATACAACAACTGTGTTCCTCTCATCAATCTTGTCCACCACAGCATGCATCACAACACACAGCACAACCTAAACATGCCAAGGCACCGCACAGCTGCGTGAGCGCGATTGCGCATTGGTCATTTAACCGTGAACAACATTGAATACAGCACATGCAACAGCAGTGCCCGAAAAGCTTTCCACAACAATTAGAAGCTGCCTTCACGAAAATCTCTCCAGCATCAGGGGGACCTTTTTCTTCGAATCCTGGACGAGTGTTCTCAGCAGTAGCATTTAAATTGCCAAAACCGATTCCGAGCTTTTGCACCCCTATCATCTTTTGAGGTTTAGAATCTTCTGTCCTATGAGGACCTGCTTTGCTCAAAACCTACATTCATGAGCATTAATAAACACAGAGCACCTATACTGTCTTGCAACAAAGCAAATGGTAAGACTGCAGAATTCAAAACAACCTAAGCAACACACCAGCAGTCTTCGACCAGTAACTATTTCCGCATACCTTGGTTGTGTGTGCCAATTGTTTAGCTTTTAGGCTTGTTTGGAGGTCGAGGATTCATATGTTAGTCTCTTATTTATTATATTCTTCTGTAGGTTTGCTCTTGTTTCTCATATTCCTACATTTGTATTGATTTTACAAGGCAACTTTCTCTACTTAGCGGCAAATATCGTGAAATAAAAAATCTACATATCAAAAAATAAACAGGTTAATTTCATTGGCGGTCACTAAAGTTTCAAAGTTTCAGTATCGGTCACAGAAGTATACTAACGTGTTCACCAACAGTCACTCTTAAATTCTCGGCCTAATTGATGACGTGTCACCGTTAAGTGTCCATGTGGCACACAATCGATCGACATTTAACAAATATTGATGCCACGTGGACTTAAAGTAGTAATAACAATAAATTTGGACCATAAAGGATGCACTTAAAATATGAGAACTTAGCTACAATTTCTCGACAATATCTAAATCAGATTCTAAAACCATTTGCACAACCTGATTTTTCCTCAAAAATAATCTCAAACCCCAACTTCCCCCAATTGGTTAAATACCCAATTAATCCAACCAATTTGGGGTGAGAATCAGGTTTGAAAGGATGGGGAATTAGGGATCCTAAAATTCATGTCCAGAAATTGCAGCTAAGTCCTCATGTTTTAGGTGCATTCTTTGTGGTATGAATTTATTGTTATTAGTACATTAAATCTACGTGGCGTCAATTTTTGTCAAATGTCAACCGATTGTGTGCCACGTGGACATTTAACGATGACACGTCACCAATTCACGCTGGGAATTTAACAGAGTGACCATCAAATCCACGTGGCGTCATTTTTTGTCAAATGTCAACCGATTGTGTGCCACGTGGACATTTAACGATGACACGTCACCAATTCAAGCTGGGAATTTAACAGAGTGACCATCGGTGAACGCATTAGTATACTTCAGTGACCGGCACTGAAAAACTTTGTAACTTCAGTTCTCTTTTGATCGACCCATAGGAATAGGAAGAAAGCATCTATTCATTTATGGTGCAGTAGAGGGCATAGGTTACAACACAGTGACAGCCAGTGAAATTGACCCAAAAATCAACACTAAGAAACAGTTTAAAGGATGCCATATAATCTCCTAAGCAATAATTTCTTGCACATGCATAATATACATATTCGTAGTTAAACTATATAGAAGTTCATTACGCATATAGAAAGATTAGGATATCAAAGATTGTTTGAAGAGATTCTTTCCTTAATAAATGAAAATTTGCACTTTTATAACGAAAATAACATATACCTGTTGTGCACTGGTTGATTCACTGCCTTTTCTCCCTCTCTCAGTCTCAAGCAAGATCATGTGGGTATATTCGGAAACAACTGCATTTAGTACACTCATTTTTGCAATCTGCCAAGAGAGGAAAACACAGCAAATCAATGGTTTCGTTCTTTTTGGTTAAAAATGTGTTTGCATAAGTGAAATAAGAACGAGGATAGTTAAACTTCCCAGCAAACTGAATGCTAAATTAGCAGTTTTACGCAACAATCCTACATTCCTACATTCTAAATTAGCAGTTTTACGCAACAATCCATTTTGTAATTCTGGGAACAGTTATATCGTCTATCTTTGTAATCTAGTGTTTTTCTCCCATGACTGCAGTATTAATGCACAGGTATATTTGGAAATTGCAGATCTACACTTTGTCCTAAATATTAAAAATTGTACAAGACAATTAGAGTGAGTCAGGAACAACCTTCTCTTCAAGCTCCTTATTTTCTGAATACCAGGCCTGAGCTGTAAGTAGTTCAATCTGTTGCTTTGTTAGTATCTGCAGGCAATAAAAATTAATTAAGAAATAAAAAATATGCATAACACGAGACAGATACATGTAATATATGATCAGAAATGGAAAAAAAAAAAAAAAAATTGATTAAAAATTAAAAATCACACCAATGAAGTTCCGTGATAGAAAACATAACTTTCCAGCAATAGTGAAGACACGTTGAGGACCCAAAAAATAAAAATTGCCAAACCAACAAGAGAAGTTCAATTACTCCCTATCTTGCAAAGCATTAATACCTAAAATCAACGGCAAAAATGAGCAAGATGATGAAAAAGGGGAAGAAGTTTTTTAACAGGGATGTACAAATTGGAAGATGGAGATCTCCCATATTGAAATCCAGAAATATGTCAGCCTTATAGTGAATTCAGTTCTGCCACAATTAATTTAAAAGGTACACACCAAGATAGTAACACAAAGCCTAATTTATTGCTCCAGAAACCAAAGAAAAAAAAGAGGTAGCGAATTCACAGAAGTTCCAAATCAGAAAGTAAATGAAGAATTTTGTACGCGGAACACATAAGCTAATCCAACACTCTCACTGTATTTCACATCAAGGCACTAAGATAACTCACCCTGTCAATGGGTATCCCCTTTGCCTCTTGTACTTTCACGTCCAGGGAAAAATTGCTTATATCTGCAAGGATACCCTTGACTTTAAGGGTCTGAGGAAAAATTCCCCGGTATCTGCCTGATATAATTAACGGGCTTTCAGATGAAAGGTCTGGAATTCGAGAAGGAAACACCTAAATGAAGATCAAAATGAATCCTTGTTATATATGTGAAGTATCAATAATTCAGAAAACAATACTAACTGAATGTAGTCCCTACAAACACAAAAGGTAACAACATTTGACTGCAGCGACTGTTGTAACAAATCGCTTCATGTTTCAAAACACAAGCAACATGCTAGCCCTAAAACTATGGTATCTTTTGAAATTCATTTATGAAACATATCTAAAAAGGTTAGGAGTAAGATTGTCAAACTATACTTGCTATGGACAAAAGATAGTTTAATAGATTCACTAAAGTACTGTTAAGTGTCACCCTATTAAGGAAATGGATTTCAAATTTAATCACATTAAATAAAATGTAAAGGAAAACACACGGAAAGTACCTCAATTTCATCAAGGTCATCGAGACCCTTGAAGGCAATATTTGCAAGAAAGATATAAGCAGCTGTAGCAAATAGTCGTCCAATTCGAACCTCAATTGAATCTGGCCAAAACCGAAAGAAATTAGAAGATTCTTAGATTGTCTGAAATAATAACATATTTTCACGCAAATTGTGGATAGGTTACATAGCAAGAAATATCTACCACCATGAGAAAGTGGGTCAGAAGAGGGATGTTGCTTGGTACATTTCATAGACACAAGGGAGTTCAAAAATGACAAAATTCTAACTAGACAGAAAAAATAATAATAAACATTGATTGAATTAGAATCAGGAAGGCAAAATTAACTACCAAAAGGACAAGATCAGAAATTTGATTAAGCTCTTTGTATAATTTTTTATTAACTTTTTTCACTGAGGCATTGTAGAAATTCTAGAATTTGGACCCCAGAGCTGTAGTATGAAACCTAAAACCTGTGTTCTTGGTTTTATGACTTTGCAATCATAAATGAACCACCCTCTAGATTATTAGAATTGTTTTAGTAGATCACATTGCTGTGCAAAAGAAGAAAAGAAAATTAGATATTTTTTACAGAGAGTTTGGAGCAAATATAATAAAGATTAAACTGAAATTCAAACCTTGTAAATATGCTGCAACTTTATTATTTAGGATTCATTATGTTATAGAGTTTTTACCTCAAGTTTCATTATATTCATTAGGTTTAAGAATAGAAGGGAAACAAAAAATAAATTGTAGTTATTTCATCCATGTGCCTTAAGTTAGGATTTTCATAGCCATTTCAGTTTAATTTAGAGTCCTAAATCGTTTAGGACTAGTCTTAGAATTGATTGCTAGTTCTGATTTAAAGTCTTAGTACAAACACTTCTGTAATATCTTTATTTCAAAAGTATGTGTACAAATAAGATATTTTGGAGTGCAATTTTTCTTAGTCTCTTGCAAGGGACAAGTGTTCTCTTCTCTCCTTCTATTCTTTTTGTCTACGTCTCTTTTCTTCTCTGTTTCAGACTTCCTGTGCATTATAGTCAGACCTATTCTTCCTATATTTTGTCACTAATAAACAGCACTAAAGTTTTGCTTATGATCAGCTAAGTTTGTGATGAATATTCTGCTGCTGCTGTAATCTCTTTATTTCAAAAGTGTGTGTACAAATAAGATATTTTGGAGTGCAATTTTTCTTAAGTCTCTTGCAAGGGACAAGTGTTCTCTTCTCTCCTTCTATTCTTTTTGTCTACGTCTCTTTTCTTCTCTGTTTCAGACTTCCTGTGCATTATAGTCAGACATATTCTTCCTATATTTTGTCACTAATAAACAGCACTAAAGTTTTGCTTATGATCAGCTAAGTTTGTGATGAATATTCTGCTGCTGCTGCTGCTGTGCAGCAATTCTACACCCCAAAGGCCTTCAGCAGATAACATTCAGTAAGATAGTAAAAGAAAGAGACCAAATAAAGGGGTGACAAGGCCTACGAGATTCTCAGGTTGAAGAGCCCTGTCATGCTAAATTTGAGGTCTGCAGTAGCATATTTGAATAAAGATCAGAAGACACCCATAAAAGATTTATATGCACAACATACCCTGGTGCTGCAGTAATTAACAACAAAACCATAATAAAATTAGTTTAAATCAAAGTTTTAAAAGGCGCGAGGCGTGGCAAGGTAAAACCTTACGAGTCTAGGCGTTCCTAGACGAAGCCTAGGTGAAATAAGGCATTTTCCTATCTTTAATATTATTTTAATTATTCTAAGACCATCAATAATTATTTTAATAATACCATTATTTAATTACTTTAAGAAGACCATTAGTAATTATACCTTTTATTTAACCTTAAAAAATTCAAAATTCAAAAAAATATAAAATAAAAAAGGCACGAGCGCCTTTTGGCACCTAGGCTCACATTAGGCAGTAAAAAAAAGCCTCACCTTTTACCACGCCTTCCCCATATGCAAGGCTTTTTCCTCACACCTCACACCTAGGCCCCGCCTTTTCTCACATTTTAGAACACTAGTTTAAATACCTGGTTGTAATGTTTGCATATCTAACTGTTTAGATAATAATGAAATCAATGTTCTAAAAAACGCTGCCTAGACGTAAGGAGCAGAGAAAATGCTCCGCATAGGGGCAAGGCAGGAAAAGAGGCTGTCGACTCTACGTTGACTGCCTATAGAGTTGACAGCCTAGGCGGAAACAGGTGGGTAGTATTTTCTTGTTTTTAAGTCCAGCCCAACCATTGTTAAAACTTTAAAAAGAAACAAGTCCAAAAAATAACCCAACCTAGCACACGAACAGTCCCAGACTCTATCTTGTTTATGTCCCAAATGTGAGCATTCATTTCAAAAAAATATCAGAACATTCATCCTTCTTCTCCATCTTGTTTCTCTGCCCAGTTTATGTCCCAAATCTTCTGCAACTTTCGATCTGCTACCGGAAAAGAATAAAGCCAAAATGAAAGCAAAGAAAAAAGCTCCTATTCTCCAACATTATATTTTCCGTCCATTTCCTAGCTCGGCCTCTCCGTCGATCAGAAGTTGATTTTCACGTTTTAATTTTGTGGGTTGAAACTACATTTTTGCATTGTTTTTAAACTTAAAATTTCTGTATACATTCTTGAAATGGAGGTTTTCTTTTCCTTGAGTTTAAGTGGTGCATTTTTAGGGTTATACTCATTTAGTCATTTCTGATTTGAACAAGTGCCGCTTTTCCTATTTATGTTTGTGTAAAGTTCCTTTAATCTGTTGCTCATATTAATTTGAGTTCGGATATGTTGAAGATGATGATGCACAAATTGATGATATTTTTGAAGTTCTTGTCTTCTGGGGGTGAGGTGCGGGGGGAGGGGTTTGTTGAACTCTTACAATCTTACTTATCAGTTATGAGGAAATGTGGACTCCTTTTGCTTTTATTTTGCATATTAAAAATTGCCAACTTTGCTTTTATTAGATTTCTTTGTTGGAAACTTGAAAATTATGTATGAAGTCCCTAAAAATTTTCAAAGTATGCGTTATTTTATTTATTTATTGGTCTAGAATAATTAAAATAATATTATAAGTAGGAAAACGCCTTATTATGCATAGGTTCATAAGGCTTGAGGCTTGAACTCCACGCCTTACGACTTTTAGAACCTTGATGAAACAATATTTTGCTGAAAGTATTGGCTGAAAGGCGAAGGAAACTTTCATAAGAAAGCAAAAGAACTTGGTAAAGTCCAAGCATAATTTTGAAGCTACCTAAGATTTATGTAGCAAGAAGAATCTTCAGTATATATATTTGGAAAGAAAAAACATACCTGCATCATAAGCAGCATCATGATATCCACGGCCGATTATTGCAAGCATCCGGAGAAAATAATGATTACAGAACGTACCTAAAATGTATTAAATTACTAGTCATCTACACAGTAAAATAAGCATTGCAATAAAACCAATATAATACAGGATGAAGTTAAGAGATCCATTCTAAGACAGGAAATGCAAACCATTAAAGTGATGCACAGTGCAATGGATTCAACATTCTCACAAAAAAAATCCACTCATTGCAAATACAAAAAAAAATATAAATATAAATCAAATTAGGCCATCATACATGAGATGTCACAGCTTAGGCATCTGCAACCTAAGAGGGCAGCAATCATTGCCATTCTTGGCATTGCCAAAAAGGTGGATTTCCTTGTGCTGACAGCAGAAATTGGTTTGTTCTATATTAAGATGTTTTAGTACTTCTTTTGATGAATACCTGTGCTTTATTTCCATAGGAGGCTTTTTCCTGATAGAAGTTAGAGATAATGTTCTAACAGTTCATAACAAGAGAAGGAAGGAAATCTGCCTAATTTGGTGATATGCATACAAGTGGGGAAAATGTGTAGCACTTATTACTCTATTAGGATTTCCAGTTTTTCATTGGGGATTCAGTGCGTAAGGCCAGCCACTGTCAGAGCTCTGTTGGTCAGTTAAAGTGTACAGGGTCTTCCATGCTTAGGCAGAAACAGAAGTTGGTATAAGATTTTGGGCTTTATGAAGAAGCATAGTACAAGTTACTTTGAAGTTGTTGAATGTTTAAAACTGAAAAGCAGCATTTCTTTTTTATGCTTTTGGAGATCACGGTCCATTCCCACTTCTGTTAATAATTGTATGAATTTTGAAAAATCTTGACAAGTCCTATGTTTGTTTGCATAAGTCTTGTCTTCTGTGTGCTTATTTTTCTCTTCAATAAACTTGTTAAACGTTACAAATAAATTAGTAATACAAAAAATCTTACCTATGCCCAATGTGTATATTCGTGGGCAAACTTTTCGTTGATTTGTTAATTGACTTTTCATAATATCACAAATATGTCTCTCATCTTCAACAGCCCCATCAGTAATGAGGAAAATGATAGGGATGGAATTGCTACTATGAGATAACATTACAATGGCCTGACAAGGGAAAAAAGCAATTCTGTTAGAGTTTTCATAGATAACTTCTACTTGTGCAACTAAAATGCAAATAGTTGTAACTCAACGAACAATTGGTTGATCAATGAAATAAAGTTAAAACAGCTGAACTTGGAGAACGTCTACATGTTTAAGACTTTTTACTCCAACCCAGAAGCATCAGACATGCACGTTTCATTTGTCTGTTCAATGTAGGGCCAAAGCCAGAAAGAGAATAGAAAGTGAGCATTGTCCAAGCAACTTTTAGAAACCTAGGATGAGCAAGAATGCAGAGATCATGCCAGGAGGCACTACAACTCTCTGGTCAAGATAAGCAATCAAGGAAGCAAGAATTCCATCAAGCAATTAAGGTTTATCTTTGGTTGCAACTTGCAAGTATCATTGGCCCTCTGAGTGTAACTTCTTGGTATATGCAGTGCTGATGGGAAAACTAAACCAGTTGCTTTCATATGTGACTTGCACATCAACTTTGTAAACATCGGCTCCTATGGAATTAATTCCACGTGTAAACTACATCATCATTAAGATCACTTCCATTTCCTAAATCACTTATAAATAAATTAATCTAAACACTACGATATGATGCTTAATTGTCATCAAGCACATGCATAGGTAACTCAAAATCAGATGCGAGAGAGAGAGAGTCTCTAGGTATGTGCCAGTTGGCCAAAGGAGTTGCAATTAAACAAGGAAGATCTTCTCAAAATTACAGGACCATGAAACTGAACCTGATTCAGAGGAAGTAAGATATTTGTGCCACCTCCAGCAACGAAGTTCAAGTTAATCCACTGAGTGACATTCTCAATAGCTTCCATGGTTGCCGGTGTCAAAGATGAGGAAAATAGGTAGGTTTCATCATTAAATGCTATTACACTAAACGAATCTTCAGGATCAAGCTTTGAGAGAGCTGCAAACAGGGCACTTTTGGTGTCCTCAATAGGCTTTTCCCTCATGCTTCCGCTTATATCAACAACAAACACCACTTCCTTTCTGAAAACCTATACAACATTAAAAGGAAATCAACCATTACTCTCGGCAACACAATGTCAAACGCTGAGCAGTAATGACAAAGAAACAGAAACAGGTTAAGCTTTATTGCTTTAAGAGTATTACGGCTGATAATCGATAACCTTTCTTTCCCAAATTAAAAGATTATCATATGTGCAATAGCACTTACATAATCAGCAGATTTTATTAAGACAGAACTTCTAAAACCTAACTGTGAATGGATAATTCTTTGTAAAGAGCCTTTGGATTGCATAACAATAATGTATATTAAACTGGCTACAAACTATAAGAGATTAAAGGGGAAAAGATTGTCAAGCAATATTTAACCACCACATGTCGAAAGGCTGTATTAAACACTATATTTTATGGGCCACGTCAAGATTATCATTGGTTTCAAATTTAGTGAAGATTTATAAAAGGGGGGTGGGGGGGCAAGTGTTAATAGACAGTGGGGATTTTTTATAATTCATAGTTGCTGAAAAATTATAAAAAGATACCAGCTGTACTAGGCAAAATACTAACATGCCTTGATTGTTATTCCACCATATTATATATAGCATTAACTCCATAATAAATTATCATTGTGGCTTGACTTATAGGAAGAACAACAATTTCATTGATACACAAGGACTGAGAAGATGCAGAAAAAGATCTTTAGGCTCATTGATAGTTTCAAAATCATGTACACTAGACTCTGGTTGGCAAAAATTACAAATACAAACGCCAAAGAAACCCTTTATGAACTATATTCAGTAAATTAAGCTTTGAATCCTATCATCAATCGTTGCAAATTACTCATCAAACATGTCGAAAAGTAGGTATGACAACTACATCTCTTATCGCTAATCAAGGACATTGTAATATTTTCAATAACATGGTACAAAGAGTTACCAGCTGGCTAGAAATATTAGTCACCATACAAAAAAGACAAACTAAGACTCCCAATAAAATGAGGTTAGGCGATATGAATTCTTTTTCGCCACTCCATTTGCTTCACCAATACATATAACAACAAATATCAGTCACCACTACGTAACAATAATTTTTTCAAGAAACGTCGTGTAGATAAGTGCAGACAAACAACTACAGTGGAATTCTTTTTCTTTGTTTTTCCATCAATAGCAATTGGTTTCCATAAAGATTTAATAATTTGCAATACAAACATGAAACAATTCAGTGTTTAATTGACCTTTTCATTCTGCTGGTTTCCTGGAAAGAGATAGCAGCAGAACATTTCCCTTTGATCAATGTCAAGTAATGATGGAGAATTCAAAAGCACGCTGCCAAAAGTACTACTTGAAGATATCTGAAAACATGCAAATCAGTTTAGTACATTAGTTTCTTTCTCTACTTAGAAAATGCATTACGATACAAAAGGGTATTCATCTAGGATAATTAATTAACAAATAACTGAATTAACATTTAGATAGAATCTTACTGTATACGTAAATAAAAAGTCACTGCTTGACCAAGTAAGAACTTCAGACTCATATGAGAAAGCCAACTTTCCTGCTTGCCGCTGTATCTCCTAGTTCAATAATATTATTAGATCATTTTTGTACAACTAGATTATATAATTAGTAGAAGCCAAAAAAAAATTGCACCTTTAAAGGATGACTAGTTGTCTTACACAAAACTTCTGTTCCAGGACCAGAGTTCACATTAAGCTGTATCTTTTCCCTTTTGGAAATTTTCTTCCCAGCAGGCGTTACATATTCAGGGAAATTAAATGGAATTTTCATGGTGAACTGGCCATCAGAATACAGCAATTTTTGAGACCAGCTAAGTTTAACCAAAAGATTGGTTCCTCCGTCGACCTGGGAAAAAGGGCACATTAGTTTACCAATAAAACTATGCGCTTTAACTGCACAACGATGAAGATGAAGATGAAGATGAAGATCCACCAAGTGTGATAGTAGGTTAACCACCTGCGGGATTGTGAGAGTGAATATATGTGATTTCAAAAAGCCTCCATCCTCAATCTTTGCCACCTTGTCTGTATCTCTTTCGTTGTCCAGAGCAATCAGTTTAGTACTATATGATTTCCTGGGAACCTCGACCTCGACACCTAGAATTGAACCCTGTTAGCAAATAATACAAAGTTTGAGAACAAAAAAACAGCGCTAATGGAAAGATTACTGTTAGACATATTAAACCTCTAATGGAATAGAAATTACGACCCTTATTCTCAAACCTGAATTATGAATAGCTATCATTGGAGCAAAGCAAAATTTTCCAGTTATTTTAAAAATCATGACGAACAATTTCAAGCTATTTTATTCGAAAGCTTAAGATTTTTTTTTACAAAAAATACTATTGCTAAAACTTTCATTTCAGCTACCTGTTCTCCCATAGGAACCGCGAGGTGGCAATCGCAGCTGCGGCTGCCCATAACGCAATGCACGCGCCATGATCCGGTAATGGTAACAAACGCCGTGTCCAAATAGCAATCGACCTCGAGAGAAATCCCGTTCATCTGGAGCGGAATCAAGGCCGGGGGTTCGCACCTGCCGTGCACGTGGGGCTGGTAGCTCGGGATGTCAGGATTATCGACGATAGCCGGGTTACCAATGACAGCGTAGATCATGGGAGAAGCCGGGAGGTAGGAGTGGACGTCCTCTCTCTCCCTCTCCATCGCCACCGCCGGCTTCGGCGGCGCCACCGCCCTGTCCTTCCCAAGGTATATCCTCTTGGACAGCCGCAGGCCGTCCTCCACCGCCGCCTCGAACCCTTCCGCCATTGATGGCTTAAAATTGAGAACTTAGAGTATTCTTAATAGAATTTCTTGTTCCTACCGTTTCGTGGAGCAGAGAGTTTTTTTTTTTTTTTTTTTTGAATTCTGTAGCCGACTATTCAGGTTTTCGTGTTCTTCGTACGAAGTTTTGGGGTGATTTTATTGGAGGTCACCTAACTTTGAGAGAAGTCTCAATTGAGTTACTCAACTTTAAAAAATATCAACCAAATCACCAAACTTCATAATTATTACGATTCAAATCACTTCGTTAGTTGGTGTTACTAGGATCACTTGCGTGGATGTTAAAACCTAACGAAAATTCAGAGTGGATGAAGTTCTAGAATTCAAAACGCACGATTTCAATCTAAAGTGGAAAAACATGAGTTGAGAAGTAGCACTTCTTCACTATAGAACTAGTTTTTGACACAGTTTTTCTAAAATTTTAAAGCCACTCAATTAGTTAACGTTACTAAAATTAATAGGGGTTGCTTGCGTGGATGTTAAAACTTGGTGAAAAATCGATGTAGATGAAATTTCTAGAATTCGACACGTATGATTTTAATTTAAAAGTAGAAAAATATTGTAAGACAAGTGAAATTTGCTCCATTCTCGAGTTGGTTTTCATGCAAGTTGATCAACATATCATATTTATGCATTTCCATAGTCCACGTAGGTCTTCATATGCAGCATTCTGCTTGATTTTAACGTCTACACACAGATATATCTCGTTAGTTGCATTAATATCAACTAACAGTGTGACTTAAATTGGAATATTTATGAAAGCTGAATGACCTAATTACACTTCATTAAAAGTTGGATGACCTCCAATAAAATTTACCCAAGCTTTGGAGAATGAGACGGACTGTCGATAACGTGGGACCCTAGATGTTCTTCTACAATGAGAATATCTTGAATTCCTGAAATTAATCGTGCATTAATGCATTGTACGTTAGAAATCTATTGGGAATTTCTATTTGTACAATCTCTTAGGAAGTGATTATAGAAAATCGCGTCGCAGATGATCTGTATCCTCCAACGGTTCTTTGCTTTGTCTACCATGTCATTGACAAGGACGGACAAAGGAATAAGTTTAATTGATTGACTAATTAAACTGCAGGCCTTCTTGTGTCCAAGCTGTGGATTAGAGATTGCAAAAATATTCAATCCGTTCTAAATTTGATAGATATTCGATCTAAATGGAGCAAAAAAATTTCGATATGCAGATCAATAGAGCGGATCCGGGCGATCCGAGGCGGATTGTATCATGTGTGATCCTATCCGATCTGACCCGTTTAAAAAATACAGAATGAAAAAAATTTTAAAAAGTAGTAAAGTGGTAAAATTTGTTTCAATGTTTGTTTAATTTTTTGAATGACAATTGACAAAAAAAAAATAAATAAATAAAAAAAATTATAAACGAAACAGTATGCGGATCAGAGCACTGATCTGCTCCGATCCGAATCCGATCCGCTCCGAGAAATGGTGGATCAATTCGCGGATTTGGATCTTCTAAAATTTATCTGAGACGGATACGGATCAGGTCGATCCGATCTGAATCCGCCCCGTCGCCATCACTATGTAGGATCGGAAGGGTAAGCCAATTGGGCAAATGAGTTTTCTTTTAATGACAAATTAACTTATAAATATATAAGATAAAATAGGTTTTATTAAAAAAAAAAAAAACAATGTAGTATTAGTTTGAGAAATCGAAGAGGATTAAAAAAATTAAAATGAATGTTCTCAATTCAGATTTTAAAATATTTCTAAATTTTTATGAAATCTCATAGATTTCAGAATTTATAAGATTTCAACATAATTGTATATTATAGATTTTCATGGATTTTCATGACTATTTATAAATTGTCTTTCTATTAAAAATAGTGATTCTATCTTCACAATTACTCAAATTTGTCGACTTGGAGTGGATAAAATTTATATTTCTGCAATATTATTTCAAGGACTATTTTTTCTTATAGAACCAAATTAAGTCAAAATAAGCAACTTGCTCTAGAATTAATATATGGTACAAATAGCCCTACATTTTGTAAAAAAATTTGAAAAATATCATTTTCTATTTTTTTAAAAATACCTCATTTTAATTAAAATCAATACTTTATGATTTATCTATCTTTATAATTTAATAAAAAAAATACATTTTTTTTATTTAAAATCAATATTTCAGTTGTTGGTTATCTATATTTATATTATTTTAATCTAAAAATATATTATTATTATTATCTAAAAATATCAAATTTGTATACTATTTCAAATATATTAGTAATTATAATAATATTCTAGAATTTATTTCCTTTTATGATAAAAAAAATTATTTTTATTTAACATTAATATTTCAATTTTTCATTTGAAAAATAATAATTTTACACGGATAATTTATGTAATTCATCATTTTCATTAAAATTAATATTTTACAATTTATCTTCTTTTATAATTTTCTTAAAAATACATTATTTTCATTAAAATCAATATTTCAATATTTGAAAAATAATATTTTTACACGGGTACATATATGTATTATGTTATCATATGTTACTTCTTCATTTTCATTAAAATCATTATGTTAAAATTTATCTCCTTTTATAAATTTTTTAAAAAATACATTAATTTTAATTTAAAATCAATATTTAAATTTTTTAATTGAAAACAACACTTTCACACGAGTAACATATGTGTTACCATATGTGATGCGATCTATGCGAAATATGGACCTTTGGTACATTTGACTTAAGCTAATGACCATATTGAAAGCATATCGGAGGCTAATGGAAGATTAAATGCCAAAATAAGTATAATTCAAATTTGGAGACCAAAATGGACGAGTGGCTGAAAAATGGCCTGGGCGATTGCCCAATGCCTTTATATAAAAGTAGAATGCAAATTGTTAAGCCTGGGCGACATATTTCGAGAAAAATCTGGATTTTTGTTAAGTTTTGTTTCCTTTTCTAATTAGAACTCTAATTTTGTTAAGTTTTAATTATTTTTCTAATTAGATTAGGTTTTCATTAATTTTGCATATATAAACGACTCTCATTATAAACAATTGACAACTTTGATTTATTGAGAGATTTAAATTAGGTGAGATCCACTTATTTATTCCTTGTTCTTAATTGAACTAATCAAAACTTATCAAAGACTTCGCAGATCTTCGTGGTGTTACTTAATTCTTGATTCAAGTAATCATCGGGTCAAGTCTTGCGGCTTGATTTTATCTTTCTTGGCGTTCATATCAATTTTCTTGTGGGTTCTAAGATTCAATTCTTTGCGGGTCTGCATCAGGTAGTATCAGATCTTTGGCTCTAAAATTATGTTCTATTTTTTCATCAGATTCATCTGTTTTTTTTCCATCAAATTCATCTTGAATCATATAAAAAAAACTAAATTTCAAGAAAATTCTAGAAACGTTGTTCTTTGAGATTTTTGTATTATAATTGGCAAGAAACACACATTCCATATTGTCATCCGGTGTTTAAGTATTCAAATCTTATTCTTTTTGTAATTTTCTTCTTGATCGTTCTCGTTGTCTTTTATTTCTTTATTCTTGTTCTTGAACGTTGCAGAGATCGAATTCCTGATTGAGTTTGGTTAGTTGTTTAGAAAACTTTGCAAGAAAAATAAAGAGAGGTAAAAAGTAAGAGTTGTGAGATTATTATCAAGGAAAAAAAGCCAAACAGAACATGTGAGGTTACATTTTTCTTTCAATCCTAATTTCTAATTTTTTTTATTCCGTGAATTCAATTACTGCTAATTTCACATTCTTCTCTTCCGAATAGCTATGGCAATCAAATATTAATTCCAACCTCATTGTTCCACTCTAAATATGATTCAGGGTTATTCCTATCTTGGAAGGAAGATATTTTCATTTTTATATTCCTAAGGTTTCTTCGTGGTCTCTATAGTCTCCTCTTCTAAGTGCTCTTTCAGGCCTATCTCCTCTAGGCTTCATCCTACCCATCTCAGCTACATAATTACAATCACCATCATCCTCAAATTCAGCCATAGGGTTATTATTACGTCTATCATGTCTCTTGTCACTAGAGATACCGTATTGTTGCTCCCTTAGTAAGGTTGTAATCACCGTATCATGTCTATTCATCATACCCCTCATCTCTTTATTGATATTCCTCATCTCGTCAAATACCATATTCATCCACTCAAATTGTTGTTGCATGGTTTTTAACAAAAAATTGGTTGTTATCTTCCATAAGTGTTGTTTCTTCATTATTAAACATTTTGGGATGAAAAAAATTAGAATTAGTAAAAATAAAATAAAAAATAACCCCATGTGTATACACTCGTATTTCACTCTATTTGACTTTTTCCTGATAATAATCTCACCACTCTTGCCTTTAACCTCTCTTTATTTTGTTTCTTATGAAGTTCTCTAAAAACTAAATAAACTCAATCAAAAATTCAGTCTCTCAACGTTCTAGAGCAAGAAAATAAGAAGAACATAAAAGACAACGAGGACGACACAAGAAGGAAAATCACAATAAGAATAAGTTTTGAATACTTAAGCACCGGTTGACAATATGGAGTGTGTGTCTCTTGCCAAATATAACACAAGAATCTCAAAGGAATACATTTCTTGACTTTTCATGAATTTTCGTTATTTTTCCGATCCAACAAAAGAAACTAAAAAGAAAATCATCACAAGACAAGAACCAGAAAAGAATTAGTTGTGGTGCCTTAATGGATCGTGCCCCAAACAACTCTTAAATGTTTTTGGTGCAAGAAAATAATATTTTTTTGAATGATTCTACGATGTGATGAATCTGAATAATAAAAAATAAAAAAGATTCTTATGAAATATGATGAATTACGAAAGAGAATTTTTTTTTATATATGACTCAAGATGAAATTGATGAAAACAAAAAAGAAAAGAAAAGAAAAGAAAAGAAAAGATAGAACATGGTTTTAGAGCCAAAGTTTTGATACCAACTAATGCGAACTCGCGAAGAATTGAATTTCGGAACTCACAAAAAAGATTGATATGAAATCCAAGAAAGCTAAAACCAAGATCCAAGACCTTGACTCGATGATTTCTTTAATCAAATAACCAAGTTTGAGCCAATTTTGCGATTTTTTTGCCCAATCCTAATACCAGTTGTAAATGCTTCAATTAGTATTGACATCATTTAAGGGCAATCCATTTACATTATATCTGGCAAATTAATAGCATACGTGAAGCGTGGTGACATTTAATTCCAAAAAAGAAAATCTTCAAATTAAAAATAGAGCCAATTGTAAAAATAGCTCTTTTGAAGAGGCGTACACTCTTAGAGAGTATATATACACAATTAATTGTAAAATCGCAGAAGAGATTCATGTACATGAAATATTGAAAATGAAAATATCTCAATAAGTTATGTCGTTACGAGAAAGAAATGGAATAAAAAAAGAAATGTTGACTGACAACACTTTTGTACATAATGTAGCACTTCGCATTATGAAAGGTAGTGAAAATATTGAAGAATATTGTCAAGGAATTAATTGGTCAAATAAAAATATGCAATCCAAGTAAATTGAACTTACTAGAAAAATCTGAAGTTTTTGGACCTACAATTCGAACACCCTAAAGGTGTGTACTTATACGAAAAAGAAATGAGAAAAATGACATTGTAACGTGTAATGCACAACTCTTAACATCATGAATTTTGTAAAGGCTTTTGTAATACTATGTATATAAATTAATGTTCTAAAAAGCATGCCTAGGCGCGAAGTGTGACCTCCACGCCTCGCTTAGGTCCTATGCGCACGCTTTTTTGGTCAATTATATTTTTAACTAAAAAGCGCACACCTAGGCGCGCATAGCCTCTCATATGCTTGCTTAGTCACGCCTATGAGCGCTTATGCTCGCTTAGATGCGCACTTTTTAGTTAAAAATATTTTTTTTATCTTTTTTTAATATTAAAAATAAGAAAACGTTTTTTCACGCCTCGCTCATGCCTTACCCCCGTCTAAGCCCAAAAAGCTTGAAGCTTGGCCTCCACGCCTAGCCAGACTTTACGCTTTTTAGAACCTTGATATAAATGAATATGGTTATAACCAACTCATCTCAAGGTTATAATGAATATCATCTAACATGACTAATAATACTATATATATAAATGCCTAGAGGATTTAATATGCCTGAAGCATATAGTTTAACTTTTTGTCGATCAAATTATAGATCTCAAGTGATATTATCATGAGGGTGAGTAAATACGCGTTGTACTATTTTATCTTTGGTTGAGGTTTTGCTCCATTCGATTTTCTTGGCATTGTTTTTAATGAGACAACTTTCATAGTGTATCCAAAAGAATAATGTAGTATTTTTCATTTATTGAGATTTTTTTCCACATGATTTTTCCTAGTAAAGTTTCAACCATGCATATTCTTTATGTAAATGATATATATGAAAAGTGTTATAAATATTATAGTTATGGATGTTCATAACCTACAATACATTTATGTAAATGATATCTATGTGAAGTAATATAAATATTATAATTATAGATGTCCATAACCTATATTACATTTACCCTCAACATAACTCTATAGTTATACTCTTGTGTGTTACAAATTGTATACGAGACCCCTAAAGAGAGCAACAAGAAGATCTGTTTTTAATATAATTACATTAGACCATCATGCTTACTACAATCAACTAGAGAAAGTGTATGAAGATGATATTGCTTGGAGGTTAAAACATGGAGAACATTTGACCATAATTATTTTATACAAGTTTTAAAAAGATAGTGATATTGAAGATATTGACGCACAAGATTTGGACAGCTCGATATAAGGAATTTCATTGATTGAAATCAGGGGGAATAGCTGTACTCTTTTTCCTTTGTTCAAGTTTTGTCCCATTGAATTTTTCTGACAAGATTTTAACGAGGCATCATTTGATTACTTCAAATTTTTTGATAATTATTTTGTTCATTCGTTTGATATTTTTGTCCTATTGAATTTTTACCAAACAATATTTTTAACTAATGCAGTTATTGCACTAATGGTCATCAAAGAAGAGTAGTGTAAAATTATGGAAAGCAATATTGATGGCCATAATTAGATATTTCTTACCTGGTATACAAGTCTTTGAAACCTTATATATATTGATCTATTATTATAATAAAATTCACAGTTCCTCTCTATTCGCGCTTCTATTGTTCTCACTAGTCCATAACGGGTTAATTTTACCAACGGTCACTGAAGTTACCTTAAAATTTCAAAACGGTCACTGAAGTTCAAAAGTTGCAGCAGTGGTCACTAAAGTATATATTCCTTTCACAAATGGCCACTCCCTTAAATTTCTAACTTGAAATTATGATGTAGCATGATAATGTGACATACAATAGACATTTATTTATTGCATGATAGTTCATATACTTTATATAATATTTATTTTAGTCTATATATTTTCAATTATCTTTCAATTGAGTCCTCTAAAAATTGCATCTTAGGTCCTTAATCTTTTTACATTTTTACACTTTGGTCTCTAAATTTTCTATTATCTTTCAGTTAAGTCCTCAAAAAATTATATCTTAGGTCCTTCAACTTTAAACATCTTCAAACTTTGGTCTCCCAAATCTTTAATTTTAGTTTCTAAAATAAGTACAATTTTAGTGGTCAAAATAAGTGCACTTTTAATTAAATTCTTGACTTTACACTCAAATTTTCACCTAAACGAATAAAATAACATAATTAAAAAATAAACTACTTGATAGAACTTACAAATTATCACTTAGAGTTGACAAAAATAGACAAAAATATATTTCATTGACAACTCCAAATGATAAATGTGAATTTTGTACTTATTTTGACCACTAAAAGTTAATATTTGAGAGTTTTGCCAAGTAGTTTATTATTTAATTATGTTATTTTGTTCGTTTAGGTGAAACCCCAAATGTAAAATCAAGAATTTAATTGAAAGTGTACTTATTTTGACTACTAAAATTACACTTATTTTGGCCATTAAAATCAAGGATTTGGAGGACTAAATTTCGAAGATGTATAAAGTTGAAGGACCTAAGATACAATTTTTGAATGACTTAATTGAAAGATAAATGAAAATTTAGAGACCAAAGTGTAAAGATGTCAAAAGATTAAGGACCTAAGATGCAATTTTTTGAGGACTTGATTGAAGGATAATTGAAAATATATGGACTAAAATAAATATTATCTAAAGTATATGAAATACTATGCAATAAATAAATATTTATTGTATGCCACATCACCATTTCAAGTTAGAAATTCAAAGAAGTGACCGTTTGTGAGAAATATATATTTTAGTGACCACCGTTGCAACTTTTGAACTTCAACGACTGTTTTAAAATTTTAAGGTAACTTTAATTACTATTGATGAAATTAACCAACATATACACTTTTTTTACTATCACTGATTCTCTTTAAATTAATCGTTGCTTTTTACTTAACTTTTAAATCACAATAAATATTGATTTTATTTAGGTGTTTGACTATTTGAGAGATACTCTCTACTTTTTTCAAGAATAAAGTATTCTTTTCACAAAAGATTCTCTTGTCAAAAATATTTAAATGACATTCCTTTTACTCTTTTTTCTCATTTCTTAAAATAAATATTTTTATAAATTATTCGAGTTAGTTCATATACAGTCTACAAAGTAAAAAAAAAAAAAAAAAATTATTATTATTATTATTTAATTTGACCTTTTTTATATCCATACATTTATGATATATTGAATTTAGAAAATAAACTCGTTAATCATCGTAATACAAAAAACATAAGAAAAATTAGCATTGAATACAGTTTAAATTTTGGATTATTTTCCCCCCTTTTTTTAGTTAATATTTTTTATTATTTTTATTCTTTAAATTAAAAAGTTAATTTAAAAAAATGTTATTAAATTGTAACCAGTTGTGCAAAGAGGTAAAATATGATCTTCTTCAATTGAAAAGACATTTTTTCTTATATAAATTAAAATTAAGAAAACAAAGTAAAAAGATTTATTAAAATCTAAGGATAAAGATAAGGGTAATGTTTCAAAATACATATTTATATAGGTTTTTTAATTTTTAAAAATACAGAGATTATCCCCGTAATAATCAAATACTACTTCAGGAGGTTTCTTTTGACATTTGCTCTTTAAATTATTATCCACCAACCAGCGGGTTAATTTTATTCTTGATTACTGAACTTTTAGTGAACTCTTAATTGGATCATTTAATTTTAATTTGTCTCAATAATACCACTGTACTTCAATTTACTTTTAATATTAATCTCGTTACTAAATTTAACGTCACATTCCTAAGCGAGCGTTAAAACTTGGCAGCAACTTGACGCCTCTTACATATAAATGCCACCTCATCATGTCGTGGATGTAAAATTTGAAAATAATCGTATTTAAAAATTATAAGTATTTCACTCGATGGAACATACTCAAAACTTTATTCATCCTCAATTTTAAGATTTTGCATCAACGACATGATTATGTGGTATATTTAGATATAAACATGGACTAACAAGGGATTGTAACATTAAGTTTACTAACGGGAGATAACAAAGTGAATGACATCAAAAATAGAATTTTATTCATCTAATTGCGACAAATTAAAGTTGAATGACCTAATTGAGATTTCACTGAAAGTTCATTCACCAAAAATGAAATTACCGCTGGAGTCAATTTCTCCATCAGCACATGCCTCCTCTTAATTTCTTTTACTTTTTTTTTTTTTTTTTTGGTAATTAGACTGGTTATTACGTTAATGTCCTTGCCAAAGATCCTAAAAATGGATGGTTATTTAATTACGTCCACGCAGCTCATAAACCATTTTTCTTAAATGAGTGTTTTTAACATCCTGGAGTTTTAATTTTTTTAGTTTTTTTTTTTATTAAAATAGCAAGATAGAAAATATAATTACGAAATCTAAAAGATAAAAAAGGTAGTTACAAAATTATACTAGTGTTAAAAATAAAGATAGTAATAAATAAATTGTGTTCCGATAATTATAAAAGAATTATCAGAGTAGAAAATTTCACCCAGAATAATTATCTAAAATAAGAAACAATTAGAAGATTTTAGTTTGGATAATATTATAAATTACTAACCAATTGAAACTTAATCCTGATTGTCAAGTCCATAATTCAACAAATAGCCAGCACTCAAAAGATCAGGGCCGGTTCTGATATTTTTGAGATTCGAGGCGAAGTCCAAAAATTAGACCTCCCAAAGCAAAGTCGAATAAGTCATGGGTAGGGCTGTTGGTCGGTTGTACTTTAATTTTTTTTTTTAAATGGGCCCCTTGAATTTTGGGCCTGTAACGACTCAGATTTTCTCAACTCGGATGGTTACTAAAATATCTTTGACGACTCTAAATAATATTTCCCGTGCCCTTTAATGGTTTTAAAAATATAACTTTTGTAAAAAATAACAAGTGCACAAGGGAAAAATGACTTTTCTTAAAATTTCAATGGTTTTGTCTATATCGTAATAAGTGTTCCTACAATTTATTTGACTATTCAAACGAATTTCAAAAATTTCAAAAATTGAACTGTAAATACTTGGGACTACAGACTACAACATGTTAAAATTTCAAACCTTAGCTACTTCGTTTGCTAGGTGAAAATGTTAGTCCAAGTTTCTTGAAAAACTGTCACAGGTGTGTTAAGGCAGCCCGCTAAAACGTTCATAATAAATTCATACTATAGAATTTTTGAGTGATTCCAGTTACTATTATTACAACACATATAGGGCTTTCCATAGATATTGATTTCACTCAAAAACTACAAACATAGAAAAAGTTATGATTTTTTAAAGTAGGGACAGTTAGCTGAAAAATTCAGAAAATGGAACTAAGCTATTCAAACATGAAAATTTTAACGGCAAAGGAACCAATATCTCATTTTCCATAAATATTACATAATTAAAATATTGAATCAAATACTTAAAAAAATCGTATCTACATCATAATTGATTCGATCATCTCAACGTCAAAATTTAAACTAAATAAAGAAATTTCACGTCATGCTCACTGGCCTACTCCATCGCATCAATGCCAACCAATTCAATTTGAAAATTTATTCATTTTGTGTTATTATTTCATAAGAAACACTAAGTAGCTATACATACTAATATGTGGAAAAAAATTATACGTAAATATAATTGCTCATGCCATCAAACGTACATAGGAACACATAAATTAGTAGCCGGTACCACATAAAATCATAAGTGATTACCTTCAATCACTAACATATTAAAGTGATCATCTTCAATCACTATCATAATGTTCCTTCATAATTAAATTTGCATGGCATTTACATAACATAATAATTTTCCCGAATGTCATTTAAAAACATAGCAAAAGTAGTAAGTAAAACTACCTCTTAAAATAGTTTTCGGTTGAAAATGTGGAGGAGAATAAACCGTTTCTACAACTTTTGTGAATTAAAAATCAAGGTTAACAACTTTCCCTATTGGCCGAAAACTGAACCGAAAGTGAGAGAGAAAGGCCAGATATTTGGGACTGAAAAATGCAGAAATTTGAGCACCCGCTGGCCGAAAATTTAAGGAAGAAGATAGGAGCTTTTGCTAAGTTTTTTGGTGCTAAGTTTTGGGAGAGGAAAGATGGAATGTTGCTGGAAGAAAATAAGAAGAAACTAAATACTCAAAGGCTGGAACCTTAAGGGGCGAATTTTGAAGGAAAAAGTGGGAGGTTTTTACTCAAGTAAGCGACTGATTTCTGGGCTGCTAGAGGAACGAATTTGGGGGAAAGAAAGCAGTTGGGTTGAGGGTTGGAAAGTGAGGAAAAGTGGGAGGAAGAAAGTGGGAAGTTGTGGAGGATCATGAGGCAGTTTTCTTCATTGTCATGAGGGCTGTTTGGTTAGTCGAAATTGGAGGAGAAACACACACAGAAAATCCAAATTATGTGACCTTTTTTGGGGCAAAAAAGTGATTGAAATGATAGGGTAATTTATGGAGAATTATGGCTAAACATGCGGCTGCTGGGGAGGGCGGTTTTCAGATCATGGAGGATAGTTTTGGTGTGCATGGGGGTGGTTTCTTTGCTAATGGAGGGGCTGTTTGGTTGATGAAAAATAGCAGAAGTTAAAGGGTTGTTTGGCTAAGTTTTTCGGTGGTTTTAAAGTGTTGTTTGGGTCGGGTTTTGGGGTTAATTATAGGTGAATTATTGGGCCAAAAATAGAACGGGTTTTTGGCTAAAAAATCAAAAATAAAGGGTTGGGATTTTTAATTAGACACAGAGAACCAAAATAAAAATTTATGCTAGCTAGAATTTATTTCACGTTCAACTTGAAATTCAAAAACTTACCAAATCAAAATAGAACAAGGTTCATTTTCAAATTAATTTTCCATAGTCGTCAAACTTAAAAATTTGAAGCAAACGCGCGCAAAATTTAACGTGACAAAATATTTAAAATGAACTATGAGGTTCGAAGCGATGTCGAAAGTAAACATTTTATTTACTTGAAATTAAAAGACGAAAAAATTCGGTCGTTACAACCCTCCCCACTTAAAATAATTGCGTCTTTGAAATTTAACTTACTTGGTTTACGAGGTCCTAGTACTTAGCTAAAACATCTTCTTTTTCCAAAGTAACCCCACCTTCCTCGTGTCTACCAACTTTAACTAAAGGGATTTTCTAGTTTCTTTGAACATTGACTTTTTTTTTCTAGGATCACCATAAGTGCTTTCTCGTAAGTCATATCATTCTTTAAATCCAACGACTCATATATTACCCATACGCAGGATCATGCACGTACTTCCTTAACATTGAAACGTGGAATACGTCTTGCACTGCCGATAGCTTGAGTGACAATGCCAAATGATACGCCACATTTCCAATTTTTTTTCAAGAATCTCAATTGGACCGAAGTTGATCTCAACTTTCCTTACTTTCCCAAAACCCAAAACGTAAAATTCCTTTCATTGAAGCCACTTTAAGAAATACATTCACGTCAACTTCAAGCTCTAACTCGTTTTCCCTTTGGTCGGCATAACATTTCTGACGATCTTGCGCTGTCTTAATTCTAGATTTGATCTTGTCTATAGGTTCTACCATTTTCTCAAGTAATTCTTGATCCAAAATTCTTCTTTCGCCAACCTTATCACAACAAATTGGCAAACGACATCAACAACCATAAAGTGACTCATATGGTGCCATGTCAATAATAGCTTGAAAATTATTATTATATTGCAAACTCTACCAGTGGTAAGTGACTTTTTCATTTACCACCTAGATCCAGAACACATGCCCTCAACATATCTTCCAGAATTTGAATGGTTTATTTTGATTGCCCGTCGGTTTGAGGATGATAAGCTGTGCTAAATTTCAATTTAGTACCCAAAGCTTCTTGAAGACTTTTCTAGAAATTTGAGGTAAACCCTGGGTCTCGATACGATACAATGGACGCTAGTACCTCATGAATTCAGACAATTTCTTTGACATACAAATGTGCTAACTGTTCCAAACTATAATTCATATCCGCAAAGAAAAAATGAGCAGATTTTGTAAAACGGTTTACTACAACCCTGATGGCATCATGACCTCTTGCTGATCAAAGAAAACCCATAACAAAATTCATTGCAATTTTCTTCCATTTCCATTGTTGAATATCCATTGGATTTAATGGCCCTGACAACCTCTGATGTTCTACTTTTACTTGTTGACACACCAAACACTTAGACACAATTCGAGCTATAAATCCTTTTCATGTTTCTCTACTAAAATGTGTTATGTAAATCCTTATACATTTTGGTTCCTTCTGGATGTGCGACGAAAGGAGCGGAATGAGCTTAACATAAAATCTCATTCACCAACCTCTCATCCTTGTCACTCACAACCAACCTTTAAACATCAAAGTTTTGTCCTCGACTATTTCAAATACTTTCTTCTTTGTAGTTCCCACGTCAGCCCTGAAAATTTATTTTATTTTATTTTTTTCCAAAATGGATCATCTTTCTTAGCTATCACAACTCTATCTTTGAGTGTCAGTTTTAATGTCAAACTTGTTATCATTGTTGATGTCCGCACTGCGGCGCCAACACTTCAATTCTTAAATTCTCAAAATCCTTGATCAGTTTCTCTTGCTTCGATCACAACGCTAACAATTGACCCATGTTTTTCCTGCTTAGAGCACCCACGACTACATTAGCCTTACCAGGATGGTATAGGATAGTGTAGTGATAGTTTTTCAACAACTCTAACTACCATTGTTGTCTTATTTTTAATTCCTTCTAAATGAAGAAGTACTTCAGACTCTTATGGTCGGTGTAAATCTCACCCTTTCTTCTACTGGCACATTATCTAGTATCGTCTCTTCCGATGAAGTGCCGGTGAGACAGACAAGATATCCTTCATAGGATGCCTTAACCCTCGACCGTAATACCTAAGCTCTTTATCTCCTGGTTGCTAAAACACAACTTCTTTCTCCAAAACACACAATTGCAACAAGGTTATTTCTTAGCCAAACTATATCCAAAATTATATCAAAATATTTCATTTTACCATAATCAAATCTACTTCTAAGATCAAACCATCAAAAAAATTTCTGTATAGTCTTTGTAATTTTATACAAGGCTATAGGTCCTACTAATGACATACTAACCTCAAGAACATTATTATAATCCATCAAATACACAACAATCATACTTGGCAAAAAAGAAATAATGAAGGAGAACTTACAATGACGGAGGAAGATAATATCTTTTATCATTCACTTGATCATTCAAGAGAAATACAGTTAACAAATAGCATTTGGCCCTTGAAAAACTAGAAAGGAAAATCCTATTCCCAACTACTACTATCTAAAATTCATCTGAAACAGAAATCTTACTAGAGTTATCCTATTTCTACTCCTCAACGCCTGAGATTGGCGACGGTGCATCTTTGCAGATTCTTATCTCTGATGGCACTCTTTCGACCTCGAGAAACTCAAGTGCATCAACCCGAGCCATTTTCGACAGTACCGTCAACTCTGCGCAAAAAGCCTCACAGTCAATCTCTATTGGTAGGAACGGTATAGCTGACGCCCATAAAAGATCATAAACAATCTCAGCCACATCTTGCCATTCGTCTGGTAATGTGTTGATAAGGTGGCGCGTAGCCCAGCAACCAGTGAGAAAGAAATCCAATCACCTTACCTCCATCCGCATTACCAGCATCTTCTGGATGTGCTAGCCCATGTCGTGTCTCGGGTTCCACTGGTATTCTTCATATCATTTGAGATTTTCATTGCAACCTATTAGCCTAAATGTGCACGTCTTTCTGCAGATTGTCTTAGTTCGTACCATGTCTAGAATACCAATTATGAAAATTTCGATTAGGTAGGTATCTAACATCTTTTAAGTTAAATCCAATGACTAAACTAAAATAAACTTTCAAGAAATTTGGCCACGTTCTCAAAATACTTAGTTCGCAAGAATAAGTATCCACATCTCATTTTCAATTTCAAATTTTCTGAATATAACATTTCATCATAATTGAAGTGGATATAAAAATTCCTATATAAGAATTCTTCAAACTTTCATTTACGTCAGAGTTGGCGTAGTGTGGCGATGGCAAGTAGCAACACTTAAATTCTAAAATTTTAACTTCTAAAATTTCATCTTGACATAATAAAATAAAGACCATAAAGAAAATAATAAAATAAAATAAAATAAAAATATTAAAAAATTTTGTGAGTCTACAGAAAAGTAAAGTCGCACTCTGATACTAAGCTGTAACGCCCTGGATTTTTTCAACCTGGATAGTCACTAAAATAATCACTAAAATATATTTGTAGACTCCAAATAATATTTTCTGTGCCTTTTAATAGTTTTAAAAATATAACTTTTGCGGAAAATAACAAGCGCGCAAGGAAAAAATGATTTTTCTTAAAATTTCTATAGTTTTGCCTATAGGTGTCCCAACAATTTATTTGACTATCGAAACGAATTCTAAAAATTCCAAAAATTGAATTGTAGATACTTGGGACTACAGACTACAACATGTTAAAATTTCAAACCTTAGCTACTTCGTTTGGTAGTTGAAAATGTTAGTCGAAGTTTTTTGAAAAACTGTCGCTAAAACGTTCATAATAAATTCATATGATGGAATTTTGGAGTGATTCCAATTTCTATTATTACAACACATATAGGATTTCCATAGATATTGATTTCACTCAAAAACTACAATCATAGAAAAAGTTATGATTTTTCAAACTAGAGACAGTAAGCTGAAAAATTCAGAAAATAGAACTAGGCAATTCAAACTTAAAAATTTTAACAACAAAGGAACCAACATCTCGTTTTACATAAATATTACATAATTAAAATACTGAATCAAATACTTGAAAATATTGTATTTACATCATAATCAATTCGATCATCTCGACGTCAAAACTTAAACTAAATAAAGAAATTCCACATCATGCTCACTAGCCTACACCATTGCATCAACGCCAACTAATTCAATCTGAAATTTTATTCATTTTGGGGTGAGTATTTTATGAGAAACACTCAGTAACCATACATACTAACATGTGAGAAAAATTATACGTCAACATAAATGTTCATGCCATCATTTTTAAATGTACATAGGAACACATAAATTGGTAGCCGGCACCCCATAAAATCATAATTGATTACCTTCAATCACTATCATAACGTTCATTCTTAATTAAATTTCATGGCATTTACTTAACATAATAATTTTCTCGAACGTCATTTAAAAACATAGCAAAAGTAGTAAGTAAAACTACCTCTTAAAATAGTTTTCGATTGAAAATGTGGAGGAGGATAAACCATTTCTGCGACTTCCAAAAAACAAAACCCGCACAATATATATATATATATATATATATATATATATATATATATATATATATATATATATATATATATATATATAGATGTATATATAGGTAAATTTTGTGAATTAAAAATCAAGGTTAACAAATTTCGCTGTTGGCCGAAAACTGAACCAAAAGTGAGGGAGAGAGGCTGTAAATTTGGGATTGAAAAATGCAAAAATTTGAGCACCTGCTGGCCAAAAATTTAAGGAAGAAGATAGGATCTTTTGTTAAGTTTTTTGGTGTTAAGTTTTGGGAAAGGAAATAGGGAATGTTGCTGGAAAAAATAAGAAGAAACTAAACACTCAAAGGCTGGAACCTTAATGGGCGAATTTTGATGAAAAAGTAGGAGGTTTTTTCTTAAGTAAGGGGCTGATTTCTGGGCTACTAGAGGAACGAATTTGGGGGGAAGAAATCAGTTGGGTTGAGGGCTGAAATGTGAGGGAAGGTGATGGGAAGAAAGTGGAAAGTTGTGGAGGATCGTGGGGCAGTTTTCTTCATTGTCATGAGGGCTGTTTGTTTGGCTGAAACTGGAGGAGAAACACACACACAAAATCCAAATTCTAGGACCTTTTTTGGGAGAAAAAAGTTGTTGAAATGTGAGGGTAATTTGTGGAGAATTATGGCTGAACATGGGGCTGCTGGGGGGCAGTTTCATATCATGGAGGGTAGTTTTGGTGTGCATGGGGGTGGTTTATTTTAAAGAGGGGATGTTTGGTTGATGAAAAATGGTAGAAGTTAAGGGGTTGTTTGGCTAAGTTTTTTGGTGGTTTTAAAGTTTTGTTTGGGTCGGGTTTTGGGGATAATTATAAGTAAATTATTGGGCTGAAAATTGAACGGATTTTTAAGATTTTTAACTAGACACGGAGAACCTAAATAAAAAATGTACACTAGCTCGAATTTATTTCACGTTCAACTTGAAATTCAAAAACTTACCAAATTAAAATAGAACAAGGTTCGCTTTCAAATAAATTTTCCATAATCGTCGAACTTAAAAATTTGAAACAAATGCGCATAAAATTTAACGTGACAAAATATTTATAATGAACTATGAGGTTCGAAGCGATGTCGAAATTAAAAGAATTATTTACTTAGTAATAGTCATGGTACTCATGGAATGTAGCTTACTTTCCTTTGCTGGACTTCAAACTTTTGCACAAATATTTTTTATTGGACAACTTCAGTAGTCATAAATAATTTTTTTTTTTTTATGAAAATGGGCCCCAAGGGGCAATTGCCTCGGGCCAAAAACTGACTCTTCAAAGGATACACAAGCTTCTAACCAAGAACAAACTAGTTGTTCAAGGTAATAAAGTTATAAGATTTTATAAGTTCAATTTTAACTACTTAAGATTAAGTAAGAATAATAAAAGAATAGTATTAGTTTCACAAAACACCGGCACACCTACGCAAAAACTAAGAAAAACCAATCTTGTTAGAATGTGAGATATCGATGCCTAGTGCAAAGATATAAATACTCGGCACAAAAACAAGGACAAGCCTGGTTTTTAGTGCAAGAGATTAGATATACACCTTTGCATGGAGGTAGGTATCAACAACCTTTTGCATCGAGATTTCAATACCCGTTGCCTTAAGATGCCAATACCTTGTGTAAAAACATGTCCTCCAGCTCTAATTTTATTATTCTGGTGATGTAGTAACTCTAATATAACATCATGAGAAATATACAACATATTATAAAAATAATCGATTCGATTATACATCATTATTATAGGTGACAACAAACTTAATAAAAATACGAGGTAAATACTATTTTTTTTTTCAACATACATACAAAGCATTGCATTATTATGCTCACCTACATATATTAATACTTTGGCATGCATATCAAATATATCTCTCTTATTAATCATATGAATCCTATTACGTCTACATTGTACCTTTAGTGTTTAAATTGATATATTCATGCGAACCTACGAGTATTGAATCTCGGAACCCACAACAAAGATTGATAATGAACTTCAATAAAGCTAAAATCAAGTCGCAAGACCTTGACCCTTCTTGAATCAAAGAACCAAGTTAGAATGAATGCCACAAAGATTTGCGAAATCTTTGATAAGTTCGGTTAGTTCAATTAAGAACAATGAAGAAAAGTGAATCTCACTTTAATATAAACTCTCAATAATCAATTATATTTTCTTTACAATGAGAAGTGTCTATTTATGTAAAAATCAATGAAAAATTATTCTAATTCGGAAAAATAACTAAAAACTTAACAAAATAAAGTTCTAAACGAAAAAGGAAACAAAATCTCTAAAATTCTCAAATTTCCATAATTTGTCTTGGGCGATCGCCCAGGCTAAAGATTTAGCAACTGTTTTATTTTTATGGTGTGAGGCAATCGTCCCACATTTTGCCTGGGCGATCATCCAGGTATAAATGTCACCCCTCCACGATTTAGTCTCTAAGTCTCTAAAATTTGAATTATGTTCATTTTGGCCATTCAATCTTCCACTAGCCTCCAATATGCCTTTAATATGGTCCTTAGTTTGAATCAAATGTACTAAAGTTTGCTCTTCTTTTGACATACTCATTTTAAAAGTTGGTGTCATGCTTGTTGCACTTTGGGTGTCGGTTTCAGCCCACGTAGCTTGGACAATACCTTTGTATGGCGTCCTTGATCTTATTGGTTCTTAATCTCGTTATTGTCCCCACCAGAATACGTAACGAGTAATTGTTAACCGGTTCGTGGTTCGCATCCTATACCACCCAAGACTCTTGAGGTTCTATAAGATCTCATATTTTATTTTTCATAGTTTGTTTGTTTAGCCAATTAAGAGACGAGCTTTAGAAGTTCGACCCACGTGAGGAAATGAAAGCCAAAGTCATAAGTTTGGCTTAAGCCCAAAAGTTAAGTTGTAACAAGTTTAAAATAATATTATTGTACTTCTCCAACGAGTAATAAGGTTGTTAGCACAATGGTCATCTGCATAATTAAACACAAAAACAACTTATGCTAGATTCACCGTGTAGTTTCAAAAAAATTATTTTTATTTTAACTTTTAAGAGTTATACTTTCTCTTCAACTTCCAACTTGAAGCCTATCAAACCATATAAAAACTATTGCATTAACACCCTTATAAAAGTGTCATTTGTAAGTGAGGTTACAAGAGAAAAATAACACATTTTCATTTCTCTCACTCCCAAGAAAATTCGGCCCTCACTCTTTCTTTCACTCTTTTTCTTTCCACATTCTAGTATTTTCAACTGGTTTTTCAAGGCAAGAAGGTGATATTTTACTGTACAATTTCATTTGAGGTAAAAAAAAATTTTGATTTTTCTTTGTTCAAGAAAGTATTTTTCAACGATCAAATCAAAGTTTTGAGATAGGAGTTGTATAGGTAATTCAACCCTTTTGTTTGATGATTGTGTGTATGTGTAGTATGTGATTTTCAAAAATCAAAATTAATGAAATATACTGATATGGTCATAACCCATATCTACGAGCAATGAGATTCTTTTTTTGAATCATAGATTTCGCCGATAATCCAATTACGTGATAAAATCTATGGTATGATTTCATGTATTTATATGTATATTCATGATTTGGACAATAGGGTGAACAGAGTTAAAGTTCCTACTGAGTTTTCATACTCATTCCTTCCATATTTCTACAACATATTAAGTTGCCAAGAAAGAGCAGCAGATCGGTTCGGTTGGTCAATGGCTCAAGTAAGATAAGGAGAAGAAGGTCAAATTGCTACTATGTTCAAGGTTCTAAATTCGATTAATAAGTTAAATGGCATGTAGTAGTGGTTTGATGAACAACCTATGTTTTAGTATTTCTTTTCACAAACATTGAAGATAAATGTTTTGGATCTATGTTTTGTTATGTAAATGTTAGGATTTAGTGGTTAGATTTTATGCAAATGATTATGTTATAATGGAATTAAAGTATGAATTTAATATTTGTGATGATGTTAAACTTTCGATTTTCTCATCATATGTTAACATGTTTGATATGTAGAAAGAAATTTTTTAGTTTCTGGACGAAACCGGTGGGGTTTGATGGCTCTTTGAGTTCTATGTCCACATAAAACTTGGAATCATGTCAAACGAAGATCTAAATGGTTAGTTATAATATTTTTCGTGTGTTGCGTCAGGTGTACTCGGGAGCAGTTTTCTTGTTAAAATTACAAGTATGTTTGACTAGACAAATGAACAAGTAAACTTGTGAAATTTTAGTATGTTGAATATAAAAGAGTTTTGAAATTTTAGTATGTTGAATATAAAAGAGTTTTTGATGTTCAGTAAAAATTTCATGACGTTCTGAGTGGTCAAATAAAAGTTGGCATAAACCAGTGTATTTTGAGAACATATATAAGGCAGCAATGTCTATAGCTGAAAACTATCCTCCATCCATATTTTTCATGATGATAGATGTAATTTAAGATGAGCTGAACCTATAAGAATTATGTGAATGAATTTTAAAATATATATTTCAAATCAAAGCCTTGAAATTTAGGATGAAATGGAAACCATGGGACAGAGGAAACTTTGTTTCGATAGGGCCTTGCCTCGACCGCGCCAAGTGTCCCCGTTTTTAATTTTTGATTTTTCATTTCTTCTTTGTTTGGATTCAGTTACTGTTCTAAATAATTTTTTGATTTCCAAAACATGATTAAACGTCAAAATTAACGTTTCTCTGGCATTGTTGTGCCGCAGACTTTGTGAAGCTAACACATCAGCTTGCAGTTCCCAGCGAGGGTCACTTGGCATTCACTCTCAAACCCCAAGGCGCTAGAGATCCTCGCGCAATCTAGACCATGTTCTACCTAGAGAACTTCATGGATGGCCTTCGCAACAATAACGAGCCCCATCCAGTACAGTCTTTCGTCGAGGGTCCTTGCATACCCACGAAGTCCCCGAGGCAGTTCGTCATCTTAGGCGGAATCCTAGTCGTAGTTGGAAAGATAATTTGGGATAAAATTATTTTTGATTGACAAGACAACTCCCACAAGAAAACTTTGTGGCAATCCCTAGAAATCAGCAGCACAATTTTGGATATTGACAAAGATGAGGGTCAAAATCTTGTGGATCACAATAAATCTAGGATTAACCCTATCTCAACAAAGAAAGAGAATCCAATCAGGTAACAAATTAATATTTGTCATTAACAAGCTAGAACTCTTTCCCTATAAATAAATATCTTTCCTTCATTCAAAGGTACGTGTTGGCATCTGAATTGACATGTCAAAGATCATCTAGGGACCTACTCCCCTAGTTACTGGAAAGAGATTGACCTAATCACTAAAGATGGTCCGACCTAACCCATAAGAGGGAAAATTCGATCTAACCTCTGTGAAAAGGGATACCTTCACCCAGGAGGTCCGACCTCAAGATGTTTATTCGAACTAATAGGCCCGAACTATGTAAGCGCTTCCAGGACCACCATATCTCATATCGACATCAGCTTGACTGTCTGAACTAAATCATCATTGAAAATACAAAGGTACCACAATCAGTTACAGTCATCAAGGCGTCACCGATGATTTAGTCTGTCTACATGTCATATGTCAGGTCAACCACTTGTCAATCACAATTAATGTAAATGTCACTACACATTTAATATCCCAAAAAAGGGATGTCTTGTAGCATTTTATGCTAGGTATTAAATGCAAAGGACTATCATAAATCTCTTATAAATGGAAGACTAAAATGTCCCAATAAAGACACATTAAATGCTAACAATACATATCACTCCTAAAGGGCTTTTAACAAATTTTCTATTACAGTTTCTCGTAGTTAGTTCAGTTCAACCACGACCAACCTGGTTTCTTAACATTAAGTTGGCTTAGGAAGCGCTAAGTCAGTTTCCAATGTCAACATTTTGGCACTCAAATGAGGTCTTCCCCCTAAAAAGGAAATCCATATTCCAGAAACTGACAAACAAAGATTAGCATTTGATTTCCACAAAGTGAATATCTCATCTCACACCTAAAAATTCCTTTCTAAACATCCTCAACATGATTTGTAGTCATGACTCAAAGACTCGCAGCCACGGAAGAATGGAAAGTCAACATATTGATCTCCCCCTAGGCATCTACCGAAGACATCCCGAAGAAACCTCAGCTCCGTCCTGCGTCTCTAAAAGTAAAATAGTTCTATAGATTTTGGAGTATCTAACTCGTGCAATTGAATAGTTTGAGAAGAACCAAGCTACCCCTATACACGTCTTAGACTTAGAAGCAGAGTCGCCAGTCCAAAACCAACCTAAAGATCGCCAAGCAAAAAAGAAGTTAGAATTCGTTGAGAAAGAATCATCAGGTAGCAAGACGGGAGAAAATAGTCACCCTAGCCCTCCAAAGAAAGTTGTCTATGAGTGTTCAACGAGTGTCTTCAACATATAGGTCGTCCTTCACAAGATTCTCATGTGTCAGACGGAAGAAAAAGCAGAAGAATGAAAGAGTCCCATCAGTGGCTGCGTCAAGTGTGCAGAACACCCTAAACAAGCTGAAACATATGAAACTGTAACCCTAAAATTTTAAAATTTATTTCAGACTAAGTAAAATTCATAGCGAGTGTTTGTGGTCACATGTCCGTCCAAAGTCCAAACGAGGTCCATTAATAATAAACGATCCAAATCCATTAGAAAAATATCCTACAATTTTTTTAGATTTATTAATTAATTAATTATAATTATTTTCTATAAAGGACAAGATTTGTAGGATCTTTTAAATTATGGTAATTGCACCATATCAAAGACTTACCAAATTCCAAATAGGTAAAGTACATGCAAGATGATGGAATAAACCCAAAAATCCTCAATTTTTCACTTCCTTCTTTCTCCTTTCCCCCTCAAAATCCGCTCCCCTCCCCCTTTCCTCCTCAAAATCGTTCCCTCCCATACACACAATTAAAACAATTTTACAAAGAAGGAAAAGAAGAAGAAAAGAAAAGAAAAAGAAGAAAGAAGAGAGATTTTTCAAAAGCTTTTCATCTTTTTTATCAAGAAAACAAGGTATGAATATCTATATACAAAATTGATTTAATCTCTTTATGTATTGTAGTTATGTGTATATTCTATGCTAAAGAATTTAATTTTGTGGCCATCCGGATAAGATAGTTTTTAATCCTTCGGGATTAAGCCTAAGAAAGAATTTGGAGTTTTGAGAGCTCACCGAAAATAGAAGTTTGTATGGTTTATTACATGATTTACAATATATAAATTGGGATTTGCATTATATTATGTTTATATATTCCTATTAAGTTTTTCCAAACTTACTCTTCTCCCATTCATAGATTGATTGTAAGGTTGAATGGATATTTGATGATGAAGGGAGCCATGGGAAAAGACTTTTGTCAAGAAGATGAATAAATGATAGTTTGTTTTTATGATATTTTAAATTCTTAAATTCATATGTTATGAGATGATTTTTGTTGTGAATGTTAATTGTTATTTGTCATAAACTTGCTTGAGACTTTGTGTAATGAGATTTCTATTTTTTTGAGTATTAGAGAATGTTTAAATAATTGAATGATGACTAGAATGAAAATTGTCCCGAATTTCTAGTTTGCAAGTCCAATTTCAAATGGATGTGTAAAATGATATGCTTAAGGTATTGGGATGAAACTTGATGGGGTTTATGGCCTATCAATTTTAGTCATTTGAAACTTGGAATTACCTCTTTTGGATATCTGTAGAACAAGATATGAAAATTTTGGTCACGATGGACAGTTCAACTCAAGAATCTGCCTTTCGATTTTGGACATGAGTTAATACATTATATTATGTTTTGTAATTGAAAATATTAGAATTTTTCAAGAATTTTGATTAGGGAAAATTGGACTTGAACTAGAGTACTGAAAACTGTCTAGTTTCTATTTTTCGTGTACTTTGCATCCTTTTTAGGTGACCTCAACCTTTTCATAAAATTATAAAATTTCAATATGTGTTAGAAGGATAAGTTATGGTTATTTGGTTAAAAATTCATAAGTTTTCGTGACTGTTTGGTTGTTTGTTTTATGCATAAAAAATCAAAGGACAGTAACTTATTATTTAATCAAGTTAACAAGAAGTTTTAACTTTAAGGAAAATCATTAAAGGTACTTAAACTCAACCTTAGAGTCCTTATAGTTGATAAGTCACTTTGGTAAAATTTTAGAATAACATATAAAATTCTGCATTTTTAGTCCACTTCCGGACTTTAAAAGATAAGAATATGAGAGACGTACTAGAGCATCGTAGATGAAGTTTTGGGACATCACATCTTGGTATTAGAGACCAGAGTTTTAAATCGATTCTGTAAACTAAGAAAAGTTTAGAAACCAATAGAGAACGAAACAAGTGCAAAAAAATTACCCTCGAATAGGTCTCTGTTTGATCAAGCGAACACTATTCACTATTAAAAAATTTTGTTTTCTCCTAATGTGTATTTAATGAAATGTATGATGATTTCATGATTTACCTAAATATGTTACATGATTACATAAAAGTTTGCATTCTATCAGTAATTGAGAAAGTTGAAAATGTAAAAGTTTCCTATGTCTATCATATTTCATTTGACGACTACCATCCTCAAACCCTAAGGTATGACATGAACAAAATTATTTCAAATCTTCTAGCATTAATTTTTGTTAAGTTGAACTTGCATAAAATTATTTTTGCAATTAAGAGAACGCTATATATTTTCTTTGAAAGTTTCTTAAAAATATTTTTGGACTTATGTTGGAATGGACTTAGAACAGAATGGCTAAAGTGGAGTATACTGCCAGAAAATCTACTGGTTTACCGCTTCACCTAAGACCAAAGGCTTTAGCAAAACGAGCACATGAGAACTTCGATTCCTACATGCCGCTACCTCAACAAACTGAGAAATTCCTTCAATTGTGGAGATAGGCGACGAGTCATGGAAATAAAATTGGTAACATCGAGGCTATCAATCACCTTTTACGTACCTTTACCCCATCTAGAGTACAGATGGATAGTATGATCAAGAATGAAATGTTGAAAGAAAACACAAATCATATCGATGTTGAGTCATTTTGCTACACCCTAATTCACTATCATGAAGATTATCTGGATGGGAAATTTGCTAGTAATGAAGAAGAGTCAGATGCGAAATCGGAGACTTTCGTCAATCAACCAACGCCCAATCAGGAAAAAGATTCAGACTAGACACCATTTACTTAATTTCCATTATATTATTCTCCTTCAGACTTTTAGAGATCTTTCTAGATTTTCAGTGGTAATCTAATTTTTCTCTTGCTACTTTCCGTATTATTATTACTTTTCAAACAATTGCAGGTTTCCGACATTTTGTCAAAGATTATTCTAATAAAATTTCAGCTTTCCTTATGTCATTTGAGATAATGGTATTATTTTTGCCTGATGGACAACCTTTATTTTGTCTAAGGAAATGGTACCCCCAAATCAAAACAACCTGATCAGAGATCTCTTAAAAGCAGTGCAGGACCTGGCCATAAAGAGTCAGGCTCCTTCCCCTCTACCTCTGACCTAATCTACAACTCCAACTGTTGTCAATCATGCCGCCATGATAGAATAATTTCGTAGGCACAAATCCTCTGCGTTCAATGGCTCTTTAGGACCACTAGCAGCAGAGGAGTGGCTGCGTAAGTTGGAGTGCATCTTCCGATTGCTGACAAGTACCGATGCATAGAAAGTTAAGTGTGCGGAATTCATGTTCACCGATAATGCTAGTCACTAATGGGAATCTATGTCTCGCACTAGGAGTGAGGTAGAGCAGGACGCTCTAACTTGGAACCAGTTCAAGGAAGAGCTAATGGAGAAATATTTCCCGCAGGCACTAAGGGATAGCAAGGAAACTGAATTCTTACAGTTGAGGCAAGACGGAATGTCACTACCAAAATATGAGCAGAAATTTGAACAATTATCAAAGTATGCTCCTTACCTTGTTGTTGATACTGAAACTAAGATTATCAAAAGGTTTGAGTAAGGATTGAGCACAGATATAAGCTTAATTTTCTTGTCCCACAACTTCATTTCTTACCGAGAAATGATGGCCCGAGCCAAAATAGTTTGGTACTGTAAGGCCAATTCAGATCATTCTGCTTATCAAAATAAGGATTTTTCTGGGAAGAGAAAGCGGAGTGGACATGAGAAAATAAAAGAAAAATGGCAAGAAAAGAAGCCAAATATAGGATTCAACAACATCAAGTTAGGAGCCTATGCTTATCCCTGTCCAAAATGTAAGAAGACTCACCTAGGAGAGTGCTTGTTTGGGAGAAATGTATGCTACTGGTGTGGCAAACCAAGCAACATGATCACGAATTGTCCAGAACCTCTCAAAGGAAGAGACGGAAAGGAGAAAGAGAGAGATAGAAACAAGAATAAGAATGGGAAAGAGCGAGTATTTGCCCTTACTCAGGAAAAAGCAAACGAGAATCCCAATGTGATTGCAGGTACCCTTTTGTTGTCACATTTTCTTGCTTACGTGCTTTTCGATTCTGGAGCAATGCATTCTTTTATCTCTGCATCTTTTTATCACTAAAGTTGTGTGTGATAAATCAGCTAGTACACTAGAGGTTAGTAAACTTTTAGGCAAGTTGCTTTTTACGAATCAACTAGCTAAATCAGTTGAGATAGAAATTCGAGAAAAAGTACTAGAAAAGTAATCGTATATCTTAGAAATGAGAGACTTTAACGTAATCCCAGGCATGGATTAGTTGGGACGCAACCATGCATTTATTCAGTATCACGAAAAGGATGTAGTACTTCAGAAACCAGGAGAGAAGAAGTTTCATTTCTCAAGGGCGAAAAAGTCAGGTGAAGGAAAATATTTCAGTGCCTCAGGTAAATCACAAACAGAGGTAACTGTTGAAGACGTAGATGTGATACGAGAGTTTGTCGACGTTTTTCCTTAAGATCTACCAGGAATTCCGCTGGACAGGCAACTGGAGTTTACGATTGACTTAGTTCATGGAGCGACACCAATGTCTAAAGCACCTTATAGAATGGTACCGAATGAATTACAAGAACTAAAATCTCAACTTCAAGAATTGTTGGATATAGGCTTTATTCTACCAAGTGTTTTACCGTGGGGTGCACTAGTCTTTTTTGTAAAGAAGAAGGGTTGATCGATTAGAATGTACATCGACTATCGAAAATTAAATCAACTGACGATAAAGAATAAGTACCCTCTTCCAAGGAGTAAAAATTTATTTGATCAACTGAGATGATCAAAAGTATTTTCTAAGATTGATTTGAGATCCGGGTACTATCAATTGAAGAATAAGGCTAGCGACATACTGAAAAAAGCTTTTAAACTCGTTATAGGCATTACAAGTCCGTGGTCATGATGTGAACCCACGAAGATTGAGTCTCGGAACCCACAACAAAGATTGATAATAAACCTCAGGAAAGCTAAAATCAAGCCGTAAGACCTTGACCCGATGATTTCTTGAATCAAATAACCAAGTTTGAATGAATGCCACAAAAATTTGCGAAGTCTTTGTTAAGATTGGTTAGTCAATTAAGAACAAGGAATAATTAAGAACAAGTCTTTGTCAAGTTTGGTTAGTAAATCTCACTTTTATGTATTTTCTCAATGAATAATTGTCCTTTGTTTACAATGAGAATTGTTTATATATGCAAAAATCAATGAAATCCTAGTATAATTTGAAAATATAAATAAAAACTTAACAGAATATAGTTCTAAATGAAAAAGGAAACAAAAACCCAAAAATTTCCAAATTTGGCTTGAGCGAAAGTTTTAGCCTCTAGTTTTAAATTATGGTGTGGGGGTGATCGCGCCCACATTTTGATCGCCCAGGTATAAATGTCACCCCTCCGCATTTTAGTTTTCAAACTTTGAATCATGCTCATTTTGGCCCTCCAATCTTTCACTAGCCTCCAATATTCCTTTAATACAGTCCTTAGTTTGAATCAAATGTACTAACGTTGGCTTTTCCTTTGTCATACTTATTTTGAAGGTTGGTGTCTTGCTTGTTGCACTTTGGGTGTCGTTTCGGCCCACGTATCTTGGACAAGACCTTGTATGGCATCATTGATCTTCTTTGCTCTTGATCTCGTTATTGGCCCTACTGGAATATGTAACGAGTCAATTCTAGTTGGTCTGTGGTTCGCATCATCCCCGCACTCTTCAAAAGATTCGACCTCGAATCATCACTTGCATAAAAGGGAGAAAGATCAGAAATATTAAAAGTAGCAGACACATTATACTCAACTAGAAGGTCAAGCTTCTAAGCATTACCATTTATCCTCTGAAGGACTTGAAATGGTCCATCCCTCCTAGGATGTAGCTTAGACTATCTACGGGCAGGAAATCTTTTCTTCCTCATATGCACTCAAACCCAATCATCAGGTTCAAAGATAACTTGTCTACAACCTTTGTTGGCTTTGGCTGCATATTGTTTAATCTTCTTTTCAAGTTGTTGTCGTACACTCTCGTTGAGCTACTTTACTAATTCTGTATTCCTTTATCCATCCAAGCTATTCTTTTCATCAGCAGGTAAATGAATCAAATCTAAAGGGATTAGTGGATTAAACCTATATACAATTTCAAATAGTGAAAGATTAGTAGTAGAATGGACACTTCTACTATACGCAAACGGCAAACAATCCTCCCAATTCTTTAGATTCTTTTGAATTACAGTACGTAATAAAGTAGATAAAGTTCTATTTACTACATCTATTTGTCAATTAGTTTGAGGATGACAAGTAGTTGAAAACAATAACTTAGTCCCCAACTTATCCAACAAGACTTTTCAAAAGTAGCTAAGAAATTTAACATCATGATCAAACACAATACTCTTTGGAACACCATGGAGTCGGACTATTTCTCTAAAGAACAATTCAACTATGTTAGTTGCATCATTAGTTTTATTACAAGATATAAAATATGCCATTTTAGAAAACCTATCAACAACCACAAAGATTGAATCATTACATTTCTTTGACCTAGGAAAGTCTAATACAAAGTCCATGGAAATATCTACCCAAAGTTTACCAAGGACGAGTAGAGGAGTATGCAAACCATGATGTAAGACTTTAGATTGATGTGCTTACATGTGACATATCTTGCACACAATCTCTCTCCATCACGTTTTATTTTAGGCCAAAAACAATGTTCATGCAATACATCTAAGGTTTTTCACACACCAAAATGTCTCATCAAGCCTCCTCCATGTGCCTTACGCACAAGCAACTCGCGCATAGAACTATTAGGCACACAATTTATTTTCTCTAAACAAGTAGCCATCTAGTCTATAAAATTTTTCAAAAGTTGTCTTCTCACACGCCCCATACACACAAGCAAAGTCATTATCATTAGCATACAAGTCCTTAATGAACTCGAATCCCAATAACTTGAATTTAAAGTAGAAATGAGGGCGTACCTTCTAGACAACGTATTAGCCACAACATTTTTCTTACCTTTTTTGTAGTGAATTACATATAGAAAAGTCTCGATGAATTCCACCCACTTGGCATGCCTCATATTCAACTTACCTTGCCCTTCAGGTGCTTTAGGGACTCATGGTCAGAATGGATAACAAACTCCTTCGGCCATACGTAATGTTGCCAAGTCTTCAATGCTCTCACCAATGCGTATAGTTATTTGTCATATATTAAGTAATTCAAAGCTGCTCTACTTAATTTTTCACTAAAATAGACTATTGGTCTTTTCTCTTGCATCAACATAGCTCCAATACCTATTCCTGAGGCATTACATTCAATCTCAAAAAATTTTGTTAAAATTAGGTAGTGCTAAAACAGGTGCAGAACATAATCTATCCTTAATAACATTAAAAGCTTTTTCTTGTTCAATGCCCCAATTAAACCCAACATTTTTCTTTACAATTTCAGTAAGTGGTGTAGTAAGCGTGCTAAAATCTTTAACAAAACGCCTATAAAAGCTAGCTAAACCATGAAAGCTTCTCACCTCAGTGACACTTTTAGGCGTTGGCCACTTCTTAATGGCTTTAATATTTTCTTCATCTACATCAATACCATTTGCACTAACAACATAGCCAATAAAAACAACTAGTTCCATGCAAAAAGTACACTTTTAAAGATCAGTATATAGGTTTTTCATTCTTTTAAACATCAAGCACACAACGCAATTGATCAATATGCTTATCTAAGTTCGTACTATACACTAAGATATCATAAAAGTAGATTACCACAAATTTGTCTATGAATACACGTAAAACATGGTTCATTAATCTCATAAATGTGCTCGGAGCATTATTTAGAACAAAAGGCATTACCAACCATTCATACAATCCATACTTAGTCTTAAAATCAGTTTTCCATTGATCTCCTTCTTTCATTCTTATTTGGTGGTATCTACTTTTAAGATCTATTTTACTAAAGATACATGACCCATGCAACTCATCAAGCATATCATCTAATCTAGGTATGGGATGATGATACTTTAACGTTATATTGTTGACTGCCCTACAATCAATACACATTTTCAACGTCTCATCCTTCTTAGGCACAAGTAGCACTAGCACCACACACGGACTCTTGCTTTCCCTCACGTACCCTTTGCCCATCAACTCTTCAACTTGACTTTGAAGCTCCTTTGTCTCCTCTGGATTACTTCTATAGGTTGGTCAGTTTTGAATAACAGCTCCAGGTACAAAGTCAATTTGATGTTCAATGCCTCTAATGGGTGGTAATACACTAGACATCTCTTCAGGAAACACGTCTTCAAATTCCTACAACAAAGAAATAGCCAAACTAGAGAGGTATTGGTTTGTTTCTCCAAGTACAAGGTGGGATTCCTTGTATACTAGCAACATCATTTGTTGATTTTCTATGAGATCCCTCTTAATTGACTTTCTTTTGCAAAGAAACTCGCTTTTGTTTTTATCTTTCTCTCTATAGGCTCTCTATCTTTTTTCTCTCGCGATTCTACTTTATTTTCAGCTTCACTTTTATTTTTTTCTTCACTCATTTTCTTTTCTTTTATTTCTACCTCACTTTTTCTTTTTTGATTTGCCTCGCCTTTTAATTTTATTTGGTCATCATAGATTTGTTTTGGTGTTAAAAGAACAAGAGTAACCAGTTTTCCATCTTTGTCAAAGTTGTACCTGTTGTCAGCGATTTTATGTGTTTAATAATTCTGCAAGTACACGGATTGCTCAAGTAATAAAGTGGATGTTGAGTCTAAGTATCGTTCCCACGAAAATTTAGATAATTCAATTTCAATTACAATAACATTAACCGAATCTAATTAACTTTTGAATGTTTGTTTCTTAAACTAATTAAAACATGAACTAAAATTAATTAACTAATTATAAATAAAACAAATAAGAAATTAAACTAAATGAGAATTACTTTAAAATTGGAAAAGAAAAGAAAAAAAAAGTGTATTAGGATCTCGAATCCACTTATATCAATTATCTTTAACTTGAACCATTAAATTTGATAACATGATTTACTTATGAAGATCAATATTCCTAATTTAATTTAACAATTTCTCTTGAGTAGAATTAAACATATTCTTATATGCGACCCGACTATATTTCTATGATGAATGCGAGCATACAAGAATGCATTAGAATTTGTGAATACTTAGAGATCACGTAAAGTATAGCGGTATATTTCTATCTCCTATCGGACTCTACGATAATTAATATATGTATAACCTATTTTCCATCTCTTGAAGGTAAAATAAGCCACAAGACTCATACAACTATTGCGCATATAATTGTAGATAAAGAGGAAATCAATATCAATTGTTCAAAAATAAAAGCATGCTTAAATATCAAAAACTAGGTTCGAATAATTAAAGATTCATGATACAAGCTTCATCACGATCTTAGCACTAATTAATTCTAGCCTAGCATACTAATAATACGAAAATAAAGAAGAGATGAAAATATGGAGTTCATCACCCAGATAAGAATAAAATAATTGGGAGATAGAATATTGAACTTGATCTTCGTTTTAATCTTAAAAGGATGAATCTTGATCTTCGTTCTGTGTTTCTTGTAATGTTCTCTTCCCCAAAAACTCAACCTTTGTTATGAGTTAATAACTCATATTTATAGTTATCTAATTGTGCCCTAAAAAGATCCCAAAAATCGCGTCCAAAAGTTACCTAATTGGAGTCAAACTAAAAAATGAAATAAAAAACGCAACCAAAAAATTAACACTGGGTGATCGCCCAGTGCTTTCCCGGGCGATCGCCGAGTTGAAATGATTTGCTCTCAGCTGGCATTTTAGGTTGCTAGGCGCTCGCCCAGCTTGTAGAATTACACTTTCCACTATTTGATCCTTCAACTTTTGATCTTGGTTTCTTTAGTCTTCCAACTTTCCATAATCCCAAATTTGGTCCTTCAACTTTCAATAATCTCCAACTTGGTCCTTCAACTTTCAATTGAGTGTAATTGAATCTTCATACTTTCGAAATATCTTCCAATTTATTGCTCTTTTCAACCACTTTTCTCCAATTACTATTAAACAGGTCCAAAACTGAAATATAAAGAATAAAATACCAAATTAAGTATAAATTCAATAAAATGACAGAACAAAAGCTTAGTTTAAAGGCCCGAATAAGTGCATAAAATGCACTTATCAAACACCTCCAAATTAAACATTTGTTCGTCCTCGAACAAAAATAAAAATAAACTAGACTTTAAACTAAGCTAAAAGAATGAACATGAATTTATGTTAAATTTCTTACCATATGCCTCAAGTTTGAAAAATAAAGTAACACGTTTAGAAAGAAATCAAACAACACAAAAAAAAAAAAATTCACTTATCCAATGCTCAACCTTTAGTGAGTGTGTGAGTAGCCAAAAATTGAACTTATACATGTATTAGAGTATGATCAATATTGTGTTGTTGATATTTTTTACAATCCCGAACTCTTTTTAGTCATTTATTTCTTACACCTCTCGTAAATTACACACTTCTAATGCTTTTCTCTCCAATCTCGAAGTGTTCTAGCAAATTTGGTTCCTATTGATCAACACAATGCTTTTTCAAAAAAAAAAGTAGTTAAAATTAGAACTTGTATTCTCAGAATTAGGATGGTGAGTGATTTCTAAATTTTCATCTTTAGTCTCTTAGGTTCTAATCTAGCAATCCTTACCGAGTACTTTAACTTCTTTTATTTTATTTAACCAATATAAAAAATCTTACATCTAGTGCAATACTTCTCTTTTACTAGCTTTCTATGTGACCCTTGTAGCGAGCTTTGGACCGATGACTCCCAAGTCAGATGACCATAGGGCACCAGGTTTTGAAATACCCTAACAGACTTAATTGCTCGAGTCCCACAGGCTACAAGAGAAGTAAAGATGTAAACATTTTTTTGTGACTCATGTAACGAGCTTTGGACCGATGACTCCCAAGTCAGATGACTTTAGGGCACCATGTTTTAAAATACTCTAACAGGCTTAATTGCTCGAGTCAGATTTTTATTTATTTATTTATATTACTATTTTTTTCAACAGTGAGTAGTGCTCGATTTAGATTCCTTGACTCCAACCTATTCAACCAAAGATGAGATCTAGAAAATCCAAACCATCAAAATTCTACAAAACCATGTACTAATTTTAACACCCCCAAACAGTTTGGTTACTAGTCTAAGAATTCAGGAACATAATTTTTCATAATGATCTAAGTCAATAATATCAACACATACACTCCAGTCATGTTTTTAATAAGTGATAAGTTAACAGTGGCCACGTGCTTCAAATCTAGTCTAACATGGATAAGTATTCAGATAAAAGCATGTGTTCAAGTGTTGTCCAATATTCTACTAAAAATGTACTCAACTTCAAACAAATCTCATCATTGGCAGCAAGATATTCAACAATAACTATTAAAGATTTTTTTTTACTAAATAACAATAATAAAAATAAACGAAAATAATTTTTTTTAACTAAATAATAATAATAAAAATAAACGAAAATTTTTTATTTTTTATTTTTTTTAGACCCGAAAAATAAGCAAATTCAAAATACTTAAGTATCCTGATACTTAACTCACCCCCAAACTAAAATATTACATTGTCCCCAATGTAATAACGAAATAAAGCAAATAGATGAGGAAAAAGATCAGTTACTCTCTGGAGATAGATGTGGAGAAGATGGATATGGCTGGTTGAAGGTTCGATTGAAGTGGACTGAAGTAGGATAGGACTCATGTGCATTGCAAAGTGGGACATCCTGCGATTGAGATAATAATAGAAACTAATAAATTATTTAAACTAATTAAAATTACTATATAGAAAGCAAGCAAATAAAAAGGTTAGAAAATGGGTTGCCTCTTATTAAGCGCTTATTTATAGTCATTAGCTTGACTTATTGTCTGATTATCTTTCATCTTCCATTTAATAGCTCCAACTTGTGCTTCAGGGATGACTTATTCAGCTTTAACAGCAATTTCTTGCATCTGAACAGTCTGTTTACCCTTGTCTTTCACCTTTACTGTGGGCTTTGTATCCCAAAACTTTTTAAAGAAGTTGTTCTTGAATTTCTTTAAAGTCTCCACTTGATAACCTATCCAATAAGAAAGAGGCGGTAGAGGTGTTGTATCTCTACCCAACATATAAAATACTTCCCATTCATGCTGAACTCTCAATGTCAATATGCCTCGTGAAACATCAATGAGAGCATCTGAAGTAGCTAAGAAGGGACGTCCCAAGATGATAGGGATTTCAGTATCCTCAGGTATATCAAGAACAACAAAATCAATGGGAAATAATAACTTTCCCACTCTCATTACCACATCTTCTACTATTCCAAACGGTTTTTTAATAAACCAGTCAGCCAACTGAAGATTGAATTTTGCAGGTTTAACTTCACCAATTCCTAATCGCTTAAAAATAGAGAGGGGCATTAAATTGATACTTGCACCGAGATTACATAATGCCTTGTCAATCACGAGATTACTGATGGTAATTGGAATTGTGAAGCTGCCTGGATCATGTCTTTTGTCTGGTAGTTACCTCTCCATTATAGCATTTACTTCCCCTGTAAGTTGTACTATATCCCCTTCTGCCAATTTTTTCTTATTTGAAAGCAGCTGTCTCATATACTTGGCGTAGTTGGGCATTTGAGTCAGGGCCTCCACAAATGGTATGTTGATATGAAGCTTCCTTAGATGATCTAGAAATTCTGTACATTGCTGGTCCTGCTTCTTCCTCTTTGGATTTAACCTTTGTGGATAAGGAATATGAGGTTCATATGGTTGGACAGGAACGGCTACCTTAGCCTGTGGTGTAACTGAACTTTCTTCAATATCTACTGGTTGCTCAGTCTGTTCCACGTGCTCCCCATTAGTGGAAGGTACCTATTTTTTCTCTGCAATTGGTCTTTTTATATGGATTTCTGGTAACTGAACCCCACTTCTGGTAGTTATTGCATGTACTTGCTCTCTAGGATTGACCTCGGTGTTGCTTGGCAAGGTACCATGTAGTCTACTTCTGATTCTGAAAGTTGATTTCTGTCTGTCTTATGAACTGATCAGTTTTTTCTCGTCATCTACAATTATATGCGCAATAGTTGTATGAGTCTTGTGGCTTATTTTACCTTCGAGAGATGGAAAATAGGTTATATATATATATATTAATTGTCGTAGAGTCTGATAGGGGATAGAAATATACCGCTATGCTTTACGTGATCTCTAAGTATTTATAAATTCTAATGCATTCTTGTATGCTCGCATTTTTCATAGAAATATAGTCGGGTCGCATATATGAATAGGTTTAATTCTACTCGAGATTGATAAATTAAATTAGGAATATTGATCTTCATAAGTAAATCATGTTATCAAATTTAATGGTTCGGGTTAAAGATAATTGATATAAGTAGATTCGAGATCCTAGCATACTAATAATACGAAAATAAAGAAGAAATGAAAATATGGAGTTCATCACCCGGATAAAAAGAAAATAATTGGAAGATAGAATATTGAACTTGATCTTCGTTTTAATCTTAAAAGGATGAATCTTGATCTTCGTTCTGTGTTTCTTGTAATGTTCTCTTCCCCCAAAAACTCAACCTTTGTTATGAGTTAATAACTCATATTTATAGTTACCTAATTGTGCCATAAAAATATCCCAAAAATCGCATCCAAAAGTTACCTAATCGGAGTCGAACTGAAAAAAAAAATAAAAAATGCAGCAAAAAAATTGACACTGGGCGGTCGCCCAGTGCTTTCCCGGGCAATCGCCCAGTTGAAATGATTTGCTCTCTGCTGGCATTTTAGGTTTCTGGGTGCTCGTCCAGCTTGTAGAATTACGCTTTCCACTATTTGATCCTTCAACTTTTGATCTTGGTTTTTTTAGTCCTCCAACTTTCCATAATCCCAAATTTGGTCCTTCAACTTTCAATAATCTCCAACTTGGTCTTTCAACTTTCAATTGAGTGCAATTGAATCTTCGTACTTTCGAAATATCTTTCAATTTATTACTCTTTTCATCCACTTTTCTCCAATTGCTATTAAACAAGTCCAAAACTGAAATATGAAGAATAAAATACCAAATTAAGTATAAATTCAATAAAATGACGGAATAAAAGCTTAGTTTAAAGGCTCGAATAAGTGCACAAAATGCACTTATCACCTGTTCCTAAACCCATCATGCATCACCTTCCTATCGTACTACCATGGCTTCCTCAACAAAAGATGGCCATCATGCATATGAACCACATCATACATCACATCATCACTATACCTCCCAATAGTAAAGCTCATTAAGACTTGCTTGTTAACCTTGACCTCCCCACATTCATTCAACCACTGCAACTTATAAAGTCTAGGGTGTTTTAGTACAGACAAGCCCAATTTCTCAACAAAGGTGGTATTAGCTACATTGGTGCAACTCCTCCCCATCTATGATCATACTATACACATTGTTATCAACATAGCATCTAGTATGGAATATGTTATCTCTCTGCTGCTCCATATCATCTACATTATTTTGTGCGTTAAGAACATGCCTCGCAACTAGAGCCTCACTTTCTACAGGGAATTCAACACCAACATCCTCCAACTCAGGCATCTCATCACTATCACTCTCATCATCAGTCTCCACTTCTCCATTGTCACACAAAATCATTGCCCTTCTGTTTGGACATTGTGACGCAATGTGCACAATACCCAAACATTTAAAAAATTTGATATCCCTATTCCTAGAAGGCTGGAAATCTAATTTGGGATTATTGTTGCTAGTTACCTCATCTTTTTCTCTTAAGTGGTTTCGTCCTCCCCATTGAAGCAGTCCTATCACTCCTATCATTACTATCCTACTTTATTTTCCAAGAAGGGTTATATCCCGAAGAATAACTTGCTCTTCCTTTTATTTTCAATTGCCTCTCCACCTTCATAGCCATGTGCACAATGTCCTCAAACTCTACATAGTGCTGTAATTGAACTACATTTGCTATATCTCTATTTAATCCACTCAAAAATCTAGCCAATGTGGTCTCCCTAGCCTCCTCAATATTAACCCTAATCATAGCCACCTCCATCTCCTTATGGTAATCCCTCATACTCTTTGAACCTTGAGTAAAGCTCTGTAATTTTTGATATAGGTCATTTAGTAGTGACTAGGTACAAATCTTCTCCTCATGAGAGCCTTTAAATCACCCCAAGTTTCTAGAGGCCTCTCTTGATTTCTCCTCCTATTTGTCACCAATTGATCACACCATATTATAGTATAGTCAATAAACTCAATTACTGCTAATTTTATTTCTTTCTCTTCTAAATAGCTATGACAATCAAATATTAATTCCAACCTCATTTTCCACTTTAAATAGGCTTCAGGGTTATTCCTACCTTGGAAAGAAGGTTTTTTCTTTTTTATATTCCCAATGTTTTCATCTACCCCCTCTTGACCTCTATAGTCTCCTCTTCTAGATGCCCTTTCACACCTATCCCCTCTACGCCTCATCCTACCCATCTCAGCCACATAATTATAGTCATCCTCACCTTTACTACCCACTAAATTCTCATTTTCAATTGTTGACGCAATTGTTGATTGTAGTTTATTAATGAATTTCATTAGGTTACAAATTAATTTTTTATTCATGTATTTTTATTTTCATTTTCATTCCTTTTTTTATTTATCTTGATGAGCATTGTTGCATTTTTCTTCTTCGTAAATTAGTAGTTTGGTTATTTATTTATGCAATTGTGGTGACTAATAATGATATGTTACCAATTATTATTATGAAATATAAAAAGGAAGATTATAAACTAAATAAATTTTTTGTTGGAAAATATTTTTAAAAGAGTCGCATGCCATGAGTTTTTTGAATTTATCTACAAGCTATTTGAAAATTTATAATTTTATCCAAAAGAAAATAGAGTGAGTTAATAAATTTGGTCATTAACTTTAGACGTACTTTACTTGCAGTAATTAAATAGAATTTTTTTTATATAAATTTAACATATTAATACAAATAAATAAATTATTACTAGACTTTTCTTTTGATACATTTTTTTAATTGTGAAATATTAAATTTTTATATTCAAATTTTTTAATTGAAAAAATAAAGTCTATAAAAGTCTGAAAATCTAGGAAAATCTTTCAAAATGAAGGGGGTGTCCTCAAGTTAGATTTGAATAGATTTTAAAAATCCATGTAAGTTTTGGTGTCTCAAACTCAAATTTTAATAAATTCAATTGAAATTTAGGTGTTCTCAACTCATATTTTAATATATTCAATTGAAATTTAAGTGTTCTCAACTCATATTTAAATAAATTCTTTAAAAATTTAGGTGCCCCAAATTACTAGTGAATTTATAAAGATTTCATTAATTAGAATATTTAAACAGATTTGCATGGATTTCGAGCTCATAAATATGAATATCAAAATTCTTTAGGAATTCTATCCCCACCTCTCAAAATTTCAATACAACTCTTCTGTTAAGCATTTCTTCCTCTCGTCTCTCTCCTCAATTTGTGTCACAAGTTTTTGTAGTAAACTCATGTTCTTGATTTTCAATCATATTAGGATGGAAATTTTTTGAATTTTTTATTTTAATATTTTTTTATACAATTGTCAAAAATCGTCTTTAAAATTTCATTCTTGATTCTTCATGCCCATTCATTGAACCAAATAATTGGGCTGATAAATATAAATAATCTATTGATAAATATTAATTAAATAATTAGTCTAATAACATATAGGTCAATTAGATATTGGACTATAAAATCAGTATAGCAATAATTTTTTTAACTTGAAAAGATTTACTTGTCAACTGCGATACATGTAAATTATCTTTTTAAGCCATAAAATAATTTTTTATACAAAATGGTTAAACAACTGATTTTGAAAGAGAATGAATCCTAAATATCCATCATCTAGTCTCGGATATGAAAGAGAAAATTTTATAAAAAAAAAAAAGACAAGTAGAAAGTGAAAATTAAAACTTTATTTCAATTTTTTTTTCAAGAAGACTTGCTATTTAATCAATTTTTTTTTTTAAAATTCAAAACTGAGGAAATTGATAATAGTAATGTGAATCCCCCAAATAATAGATCTAATTGCGCTTCAAGCTTAGAAACGACAGATGACCTATTTATTAGTTTATTCCCTATAAATTTAGCTGATACAGCTGTCGGATTGGTATACCTCCCAATCTATTTGATCATTCACCTCTTTAACTAAAAAGAATTTTTACTTCTTTATATTTTAAGAATTTTTCTCTTTCTAAAATTCTGCTCAAAATATTTGTTTGTGTAGGATATTCACTTAAATATTTAGAATAAAAAATAATATAAAATTACTATCTTTAATAAAAAGACGACAAATCCATAAACATTCATGGAAATCCATAAGAATATATTGAAATTTATAATATAGAATTATGTTGAAATCTTATAAATTATATGGAATTATATTCAAATTCATGAAATTCATTCAAATTCACAAATATTAACAAATCTTTTAAAATCTGAGTTGAGGACGCCTCCAAAATCTATAAAAATCCATAAAAGTTTGTAGGAGTATATTAAAATATTTAAAAGTTAATAAAAATTAATGAAATCTATCAAAGTCAATCACTTGAAAAGTGTCAATCAAAGTCTTTAAAAGTTTAGATTAAGAGTCCGTTTGAGATTGATTTTGGATCCCAATTTTTGATTGTCAATCAGAAGTTGTTTTAGGTATTTGGTAAATTTTAAAAAATTGATTATAAATGAATTTGTTATCTATGGATTTTTTCATAAATAAGCTACTTTTTAAAAAGAATTGCAAAAATCTATTCTTGTTACATATATTCTAAAAATACTGTTTTTAAAAAATTATTATTTTAATTTATTATACTATATATATTACATATAGTAACTGAATCCTTACAAACCGAAATTGATTGAAATATATATATTACAGAATCTTTTATTGTTATAATAATTGAATCCTTAAAAATTAGAATTAATTGGAATCCATATATTACATAATCTTTTATTGTTACTAGTTGACATGCAATAGTACCTGAATGATTCTAGGCCAAAACTAAAAAAAAAACTCATCATCAACTATATATCATAATTAAAGTATAATATAACTGTTAAATATATATCATTTGTATCAGAAATATCTGTAACAACCACAAAACAAAACTCATGATCACTTCAATTTCAACATTTGTAACAATATGCGTTACCTATTGAGAGATAACACATAATACGAGTTTTCATACAAAAAAACTCATAATATACTCAAGTATATCATATGTATCAATCAGTGATACAGAATATCAATTGGAGATGACATAATCTGCATTAAGAATTAAAACATCATATTAAACACCAATGTTACAAACATCATTTTAAACATCAATTAACCAATAACAAGTTGTAACATCTTTAGCGGTTAGTGTTACATAATAACAAATGTGTGTAATATAAGTGTATTCTCGTGTAACAATTCAATCAAGAATATTTAAATATAAAAAATAGAGTGATCAATCAAAACATCATATTAACATCAGTGTTACAAAACAATGTATCAATAATATGTGTTACATGCAATTAACCAATAACAAGTTGTAACATCTTTAGCAGTCGGTGTTACAGAATAGCAAATTATATAACATAATTAGTATTTTCGGGTAACAATTCAATCAACAATATTTAAATATAAAAAAATAGAAGGTTTTGGTTAATTTGGAAATAACAAAATTTCACCTGATTTAAGGGTAGTTTTTCTTTTCTGTGCGAATTCCAATGGTGGTTTGTAAAAACATTTGTATATAATGTTATATGTTGTTTTGATTTTATTTATTAACACAATAATATATGAAGAGTATTTTTAAAATAAAAAAGTTAAGTTTGTAACATTAGAAATATTTTTAAAATGGTAAGTAGTGAGTGTAATTTTCACTATTATCTGGCAGCAGATTTTGCGAAGCAGCAAAAATGTAACTTTTCATATTTTGCTTTTAACTTTTCTACCTATTGATTATTAAAATACTAAATTTGACATTAATTAATTAATGTAATTCGTTATATACCACAAATTTATTGGTATTATAATTATAATGCATCCATAAATAATTTAAATTTCATTAATTTTTACACAATATTACTATGCTTTTATTTTTTAATTTTTATAAATTTTGAGATTTAATAAATGTATATTATTTTTATTTTAAAATAATTATGATAAATGCATTTTCTTGAAAAAATATTCGATAATATTACATATTTGTTATAGAAATAAAAATAAATTTACTATACTATGATAATAATAATACAAAATTATATTATTATAATGGAATAATTGCCTCAAAGGTCTCCAATGTTTCAAAATTGTTGGAGATATGTCCATAACTTAAAATAATAGCACCAAACGTTCCCAACATATGAAGAAATAGGCATCGTAGGTCACTCTTCACACTTTTCGTCAGATTTCACTGTTAAAATAAAAAATTGGATTGCACGAGCTATTATTTCTCAAAAAACGCCACTGAGAATGGCAGGGGTAAAAAAGTAACTCTACTGTAAACCTGAAAACTTCGATTAGCCTTTAAGAAATGTGAATATGAAAAGTTCCTTTGTCTATTATCTTCCAAAACCACCACCACCATTTCTTCTCTACTCTGAGATGAATCGTTCTTCACTGTTGAAGAAGTCGCTTGGTAATAGCACTGCATCAACCGTCTGATCGTCATAGTTATTCCGTGAAGCATCTTTGAAGTTGTACGTTGAAGCACAATGAAGTACCACTGGGACTACCGCGAAGAAGGAGAAGGAGAAACTCCAACCTACGATAAAGTGGTGGAAAATAATGTATTTTGTTTGATATTGTACAAAAAATTTCAAACATTTGAATTAGTTACCGTAAAGTCAATGACAAAATTATGTTCTATTTTTTGGGGACTTTTTATTGCAGATAAAAATTCAACATTTTTCACCATCAAGTGCATTCATGGTGGGGAATTTTTCAACATAATGGACAATGTGATATACTTACATGGCCATGTTCACTATATTGATTGGGTGGACTTTGATTTTTTATTTTACTTTGAGTTGGCTGATGTTGGTGAGCTTTTGGGTTATCCCTCCTCCATTGGCCTTTACGTATAGGAAACCTATGATGAATATGACTACTAGGTTGATGAGGTTGATGTATGACGGATATATATTAGGTTTGATTGGGGATATTAGCAAATCTAAGGTTATAGAAATTTATGTGGTGACACGACCAAAGGTTTTTGCCCTACTGTGGAAATCAGGTTCATCGTCTGTTGTGATTACAGAGTTAGAATAAAGGTTTGTAATTGGTAAAGAATCAAACCTTGTGGTATCAGATAGTGTATGCATTGTTGATGAAATAAAATCAGACAAGGATGAAAATGTGGTGGAGGATCATGATACAATAGGAAGTCCTAGTTCTTCACATGATTTGAATGACGTTGTACGTGAGGCTGAGCCATAAAGCCAACCTTTGACTGGTTTACAACCACCGGTAGAATCCCAAGACGATTCTTTTAAGGGTACTCAGTATGAGAAAGTAGTGAAGGAATGGGAGGACATACTATGAAATGATGGTGACTACTTATTTGGTGAACAATTCGAGGATTTCTTTATGAACCATACTGAGAGAGGATTGGCTACTGATGCATGCGGTGTGCGTGATGAAGAAGACAATGTGCAGAATAATGGTGATGGTGTTGAGGATGGGGTGTTACGCGGTGAGCATTGTAGAGGTGAAGCAAGTGGGGTTAAGGGTGGTCAATTAGGTGATGATGATCTTGAAAGAGGCATATTAGATGGAGAAGAACAATTGGTTGATTCATATTACGATGAAGAGGTTCCCAACCTTAACGATGATGACAACTTGGCTGCAAACTACAACTGCAGTCGTGTCGCAACTAATCCAAACATGGAGTGTCGAAGCACGGAGGATGAAATGTCTGATGACTTATGGAGTTTGGCCAGTGACGACAACGGCGAAAAAGCCAAAATCAAGATGTCTGACAATGTGTACATGGAAAATGATGCTGTGGATGATCCCAACCTAGAAATTGGTATGTATTGCCTGCCAGGTCCCCAACCTTTTGCAATCATTTTTGTCACATATTGTCACTATTGTACTCATAGCTCTTGTTCATTCTTTTTGGCAGGTATGTAGTTTACAGACAAAAAGGTTTTAAAGAAGGCAATCTTAAAACACAATGTAAAGCGAGGTAGAGAAGTCAAGTACAAGAAGGATGACAAGCTTCGTCTACGAGCTGTTTGCGTACATGATGACTATCCATGGGTGTTATATGCAAGGTTTCACAAGACAATGAATACATTCATTAATCGAACTATGGCATTGGATCACAACTGTGCAATGACATTTAAAAACAGGCACGTGGATGCAAACTTCTTGGTCGAGAAGTACATGACGACATTTAAATATAATCCAAATTGGCGATTGAATGGTTTTATGGATGTAGTGAAAATAGATTGTGCTTCGATCGCGTCAAAGTGGAAATTTTATAGAATAAGAAAAAAATGTCTGGATGCAATTAGAGGTACAAGTCAACAACAATTTTCCATATTGTGTGATTATTGTAAGCATCTGCAGATCAGTAATCCTGGAAGCACTATTATTTTGAAGACAATGTTGGCTGGGGATATAAGGGAGTTTATGAGGGTTTATGTTTGCTTGGCTGTATGCAAACAAGGTTTCATTGCAGGATGTAGGAGAGTAATAGAGTTAAATGGATGTTTCTTGAAGGGTTATTTTGGTTGCCACATTTTGTTGGTTGTCGGTATTGATGGAGAGAATGCTATGTATCCTCTTGCATATGCTGTGGTGGAGTCAGAAAACAAGAGCAGTTGGACTTGGTTCATGCAGTTGTTGGTCGATGATTTGGGCATCGATGATGCACGTCTTTGGACCTTCACAGTGATAACCAGAAAGGGTTGGTGGATGCATTAGATACATTGTGTGCAGATGTGAAGCATCGTTTTTATGTTAGGCATTTGCACAATAACTTCAAATGTCAACATCGAGGTCTACAGTTGAATAACATTTTATGAAGAGCAGCGAGGGCTACGACTAGAGCCGAATGGGAGGAATGGATGGAAAAGATGAAAATTCATGATGTTGAGGCACATAAATAGTTGGCCGGCAAGCCAGCAGGGCAATGGAGTAGGTCACACTTCAGGGAGACAACAAAGTGTGACATATTAATGAACAACCTTTGCGAGTCTTTAAACGCTGCAATAGTACAAGCCAGTCATTACAATGCTTGAAAAGTTGAGGTTCTATCTCATGACTCGTATGGCAAAAAAGAGAGATTCTGTGAACAACTGGTAGAAAGGAATTGTCCCAAAATTTGGAAAATAATTGAAAAGAACAAGAAGGAAGCGAGATATTGCAAGTCAACATGGGCTGGAGATATCGAGTTTGAGGTTGAGAACTTCTTTTCAGGAAATACATATGCAGTTGACTTCCGTTCGAAAAGATGTACTTGCAGAAGCTACCAGTTGAGTGGCATTCTGTGCTGCCATGCAATGAGCTGCATACTGGAAAGACATTTGGATGTGGAACAATATGTGGATGAGTGCTATAACATGGGTAGTTTCTTGCAGGCTTACAATCCAGTGATCCACCCAATGGATGGACTACAGTCTTGGGCAAGTAGGGAGAAAATCCAGTTGCTCCACCATCTCATCGACCACGACCCGGTAGGCCGAAGAAGGTAAGGAGAAGAGAATTTGAAGTACCAAATAAAGGATCAAAAAGAGGTAGACAATGGATGGATATGACATGTAGCATATGTGAGAAGGTTGGACATAACAAGCGTAGGTCTATCAAGAAATCTAACACTACAAATGAAAGTGCAAGTACAAGCCGCAAGGAAAATATGAAGCGCAAGGAACATCAACCAACAAAGCAGAATAAGTGAAGTTAGATATTCCATTTCATGGAAGAAGTCTTTTTTGTTGTTGTGTATTATGTAAGAATTGCAAACATCTATAATCTATTTTGGTCTACTGAGTTGATGAAAAATATGCACTGTGATGTCTTGTGCTTTTTGTATGGGATGATGTTTTCTTCTATATGGTTGATGTTTTGTAAGGTTGATGTTATATAGCTTTTGAAAGGATGATGTTTATTTGATTCTGCTTGTTGGGATGCTATAAGGTTTTTTATGAGCTGCTATGAGCAGGGTTAAGCTATTAATACAACCAGAATCTTCGTCCTCTTATTTCTAAAATATTGGGAATTATTGGTCCCCAATATTTTATGTCAGTTGCATGATACATCCCCAACCTTTGTTCCAAAGGGCATCCACCATCCCCAACATTTTATGCCAGTTGCATGACACATCCCCAATGTTATACGCCAGTTGCATGACACATCCCCAATCTTTGGCACGATTGGTTCCCAACCTTTATTCTCCTTTCGACGAGATGCTAACATTATTACTACCTTGTTCCATATATCAGACACGTAAGGCAACAGAAAAATTGTATTGTTTGAAAATCAGCAACCTAAATTAAAAGGATACGTTACATTGAAAATGCAAGCTCCGATTATCGCAAATACTGAAATTACAAATATCCTAAACTAAAACAAGAATATCCATATGTGGAACACCCCAAATACAAATGACCAAATCCTAACACGACTCCACTTGTATTTTTCATTACTGGTTTCTACATTCTCAATTCCTGCTAACAATACTTTGTTCTCTACTTATAGACCCTGAATCTCTAACTGTTGTTTGTTAATCTCTTTTTCAAGTGTCTGCACATGAGCTTCTAATTCTTTTATCTGTCCTTCATATCTTCGCTTTGAATTCAACAACTCTGGAATCACTTGCTTTGCTCCGTCACAAATTGGTAGGTCAAACCACGCAAAACAACCACATCGATTTTCCTAGGGCACATAAATTAAAGTGTAAAAAATTTCATTATTGTTGTCAACAAGATCATCTTCTTTATTAATGAACTCACCTCATAAACATAGAATCTTCCAGCTGGGTTCGCATCAGTCCATGAAATTTTTAGATCCATGTGATATCCACAACAACATACCCTCCCTACCATGTTTGTAGTAGAATATGAGATGAGAGGAGGATAAGAGAGAGCTAATTGCAGTGAAAACAAAGTACATGTCAGAACAAAAGTAATAAATAAGAATCAAGAGGAAAAATGGATGAAAGTTTACAGTGGAGTTACTTTTTTACCACAATCATTTTCAGTCGTGTTTTTTGGGAAATAATAGCGCACACAGTCTAATTTTTTATTTTAACAGTGAAATCTGACGGAAAGTGTGAAGAGGGACCTACGATGCTTATTTCTTTATACGTTGGGGACGCTTGATGCTATTATTTTAGATTATGGGCATATTCCCAACGATTTTGAAATGTTGGAGACCTTTGTTGCAATTATCCCTATTATAATCACAACCGTAGGAAGTTTTCTCCACTAGGAGAAGAAAAAAGTACGTCTGTGTGTCATTGCGTCTTCAATTTCATCTCCTCCAAAATTTTCTGTTTAATTATATTCTTCAACAGATCTCCAAAATCTACTTATCTTCTCAATCAATTTCTCTCAATCGATTATCTTCCTCCACCGATGATTTCAAAATCTCTTTACCACCTCAACCCATTATCATAATAGAGTCTACGGTCAGATTCCATCGTAAAAAAAATGGTATACTGTTATGAAACTAGAAAAGTAGAGAGAAAAAGAGAAGAGAATAGAGAGAGTCAAAACTCAAGTATGTCCATTTACTATAACAATGACCCTTATTTACAAGGTTCCAAATGGAGTTACAACCTGATTAGAATACACTCTTGTGGAGTAAGTAGATAACTACATAGACATCTAGATACAACTAAATAGTCATTCATCATTATCTATTAATATTACGACACTCCCCCTTGAATGACTTATTACACAATAACTGTTTCGTTGTTTGACAAAAACTCAATGGGACAAAAATATCAATAGAAAGAAAAAATTATCAAAAATTAGAGTACTCAAATGCTGCCTCATTAAAACCTTGTCAAGAAAATCCAGTGGGACAAAACCTGAGCAAAGGAAAAAGAGTACAGCTACTCCAACTGATTTCAATCAATGAAAAAAAAAAACTTCTATTGAGTTATGTATATCTTGTGCGTCAATGTCTTCAATGTCGCAATCTTGTTAAATTTTGTATAAAACAATTATGGTGAAATGTGCTCCATGTTATAACCTCCTGCAATATCATCTTCATACACTATCTCTGGTTGACTGTAATCAGCATGATGGTCTGATGCAATTATATTAAAAATAGATCTTGTAGTTGTTCCTTTTAGGAGTCTCATATACAATTTATGATATACGGGAGTATAATCATAAAGTTATGATGAGGGTTAATGATTTATAGGTTATGGACATCTATAACTAAAATATTTATACCACTTCCAATTGTATGTCATTTACAGAAAGAATATGCTTCGTTAAAACCTTACTAGAAGAAAACTCGGTGGACAAAAATCCTAGTGAAGGAAAAAGAATACATAATTCTTTTAATACGCCATTAAAATTGTCTCACTAAAAACCTTGCTAGGAAAACCCAATGGGACAAAACCTTGGTCAAGGAAAAGAGTACAACGCATATTTACTCCCCTTTATTATAATATCACTTTAGATCTGAACTTCGATCGATTAAGTTCTTGAAAAGTTGAACTATATGCTTCAGGCATATTAAATCCTCTAGAGATTAATAGACATAGTTTTATTAGTCATGCGAGATGAGTTGGTTATAACAATATTCATTGTATGCATATATGTCATGCATTGACAGACTAACAAGATATCAACTTTTGATTGCTTTACATAAGCCTTTACGAAATTCATAATGTTAAAAGTCGTGCATTACATGTTACGATTTTATTTTTTCATTTCTTTTTCGCATAAATATACACCTTTAGGTGCTTCGACTATATGTCCGGAAACTTCAGGTTTCTCTAGTCAGTTCAATTTACTTGGATTGCATCCTTTTATTTGGCCAATTTATTCTTTGACAGATTTCTTTCAATATCCTTGCTACCTTTCATAATATGAAGCGCTTCTTTATATACAAAAGTGTTGTTAACAACATTTTATTTTTGAATCAATTTCTTTCTCATAACGACATAACTTAACGAGATCTTTTCGTTTTATTATTTCAGCTAGTTGAACATCTTCTGGGGTTTTATAATTAGTTATATTTATATACTCTCCAAGAGTATAAACCTCCTCAATAGGATGACCATCTTTATAATTGGCTCGATTTTTAATTTGAGAATTTTTTAGAATCAAATGTCATCACGCTTTAGGCGTGTCATTAATTTACATGATATAATATTAATGGATTGTCCTTCAAGGACATTAATATAAATTAGAGCATTTAGAGCTGGTATATGAGATTTGATTTAATCTCTTTGGTCAGTAAATACATCTGTCAATTGTATAACTTACAAATAAGTTATTTGTCGAACTTCTGGTTCATATTGTCTTTTGCAAGGATCTAGAAAATATAATATACTGCATTTTCATGTATTCTTTCCAGCTACTTAATTTATCTCCCCTAATGTTGAGAAAGTGGTCTTATCAAAATGACATTCGAAAAACCGTATTATAAAATATGACCCATTAGGATATTTTATAATGTTCAATACTAAACATGTATTCTCAACATTTTTCAAAGTCCATCTCAGTGCACTATGGTGGACCGATTGTACATATATTGCACTATAAAAAATCATTAGATGGATAATATTAGGCTCTGGCCATAAGCCAACTATAGCGGGGGTAACTCTGGTGTTGGCATGATGCGTATAAGTGTTTCTGCATATAAAATAGCATTCCCTAAACAAAAATGGAAAGCGCTTTGTTCTCAATAGTAATGATTTAGAATTTAATTGGAGGCGTTGAAAAACAATATTGCTAAACCATTTAACATCATCTCAATTAATATTTATTAAAAGTTTGAGATTTAGACTCACTGGTATTGACAAGACACATTACCGTCTTGGTTGTATAATCTGAAAATTATGCTCATTATTTAAAATTTGATCAAGTAATCTCGCAAACTTCAAGTTGCGAATAATAACACCATACAATCATCTAGTAGATGTATCTATTAGATACAAATAATGTATAGATGGTCAACATGGAGGGTGATGAGGCCCCATAAATCACCTTAAATAATTCTCAAAAATGCAGGAAATTTAGTCCCGATTTTACCTAATGAAGGTCTACTAGTTTATATACAATGAGAACAAGCATCACATGAGAATTCATTATATTGAAAAATCTTCTCGTTTTCAATAGACATTCTCATTAATAATTCACATCATATTGATCCGAGATGGTCTAACCGGTAATGCCAATCAATAAAATTTTTAGGACATTGAACTTCTAGTTCAATATAGTACTTCTATCAACAATCTAATATTACACAACATTAATACTCTAAAATTGTAAAGTTGTGCTTCTTCAAGAGTAACAACACGATATTTTTTCTAGAATATTGATATGTACAAATTTATGCTTCTTCAAAAGCAGTCATATAATATTCGTTTAATTAAGTTAATGCTTCTTCAAGAGTAACAACACAATATTCTTTTATAATATTTTCTATACTTTGTATTTCTTTAGAAACAATAATATCATTTTCTTTTAAAATATTGATATTCATAATATTATACTTCTTCAGGAGTATTAATACAATATTTGTATAAAATAATATTTCTTACAAAATTACGTTCTTCGAGAGCAAGTAATATTCGACTGAAATATTAATATAATGTTGTGCTACTTCATGAGCAATAACATATTATTATTTAAAGATTTACTCATCATGAGCAAAATCATACTAGAAGTTAGATATTTTACAATTATGCTATTCGAGAGCAAGTACTATGCCAGAATATTAATATAATGTTGTGCTTCTTCAGGAGCAACAACAAATAATTTTAAATATATTAAATTTTATAAAAATTTACTCTTCCGGAACAATAGCTTAATATTAAATCTTATGAATTATGCTCTTATATTCTGCTAGAATATTAAAGTAACGTTGTGCTTCTTCAGGAGCAACAATAGATTATTTTGAAAAATTGAACTGTATAGAGATTTACTTTCCAGGAGCAATAACATAATCTTCTTATAAGATATTAGATTTATAAAATTACGCTCTTCAGGAGCAATAATTTAATAATAAATCTAACAAATTACGCTATTCGAGATTAACAAAATATTTTTCTAGAATATTTATATGTCTAGGTATTGAAATACAATATAATATTCTTCTGGAATATTAATAGAATTATAAAATTATGTTCTTCAAGAAAAGTATAATTGAAAAACAGATGTAGTTCAAAAATTTATAATTTCTCATAATAATTACAATTGAACATATATTAATGAAATATAATATAGATTATAATTTGAGAACAATCAATCAAATATCCAAAACAATTCTACAAGCAAAAAAAAAAAAAAAAAAAAAATGCAACATTTGCAACAATAGAATTGTAATCAAAAGTCTTATTTTTTATTTTTTATTTTATTTTTGATATACGTAAGTAAACCACTCAACCAAAAAGAAACAACAAAAGAAAGAAAGAAATTGGAGTATAAACTAAATTTCTACTTATTGCAATAGAGGCCCCTGGTTATCCAATTATCAAACTATTTATAAAAATAAAATTCAACAAAAAATTCATCCCATAATTTACACGGTGTTTCGTAATAGCACGCAATATTTTAATAACAAATAATTAAAAATAATGATGGTCTAAAAGATGTTTAAGTGTCAGACCACAAAAGGTAGATGGATCCATTCTTTTAATTCCAAGAATGTTTATACGTAAAGATGGTCAATATTACTCTTCAACAAATGAGTTGTGTAAATTGTACACACATTAAGAATTGTATCAAATAGTTAAATAAAAATTACCTTAATGGAGTTGAGATTTCTTTTCTTTTGAGATCCCGAAGAACAATCACTGTTTCTTTAAGAAAGAATAAATTGTACAAGATAATAACTTATTTGGTTTGTACTACGATCTAGAAAAGAAAGTTAGAGAATCGTGCTGATAACGTGTTATGAAACTAGAAAAGTAGAGAAAAAAGAGAAGAGAATAGAGAGAGTCAAAACTCAAGTATGTCCATTTACTATAACAATGACCCTTATTTATAGAGTTCCAAAGAGAGTTACAACCTGATTAGAATACACTCTTCTGGAGTAAGTAGATAACTACATAGATATCTAGATATAACTAAATAATCATTCATCATTATCTATAATTTTACAACATATACTAGTTAATATCTATTTTAGTGATTTTTTTACAGTTACATTATATTTACCAAATGTTTAAATACTGATTTTGATAGATATCAAAAATTATGAAGTAAGAGTTTATCAAACACTTGCTTATATGATTCTTTTTACAGTTAATTCTTTCTGCATCACAACAAAATCTATTCTCTTAAAAACACGGCAAAAAATACAACATCCTAAATATACTCTCTTTAATGTCATATGTGAATAAATTATATAAACAATTTTATTTTGATTTGGATTAGGATTTTCACTTTTTGTTTTCTTTTTTCTGGGTTTGGGCTAATATTTTGATTTTGCATATATTCATCCCTTTTCGTCCGTCGCCGCCGAGCAGCAGTAGCCTAACCTTCTTATCCAGCGGCCGCCGTCGCCGCCGCCGCGGCCACTCTCCACCATTAAAATTCACCTCAAAGCCACCATTTCCTCCTCCCAATAAAGTATAAACACAAAACATACGCTAAGCAAAACCTTCAGATAGATAATAGATAAATAAAAAACTATGATAACACTCAGATATGCAAGGCAAAGCAGAGCTACCACCACCGCCACCACCACCAGGTTCCTTCTCCTCTTCTCCACCACCGCCACCACTTCCATCCAGCCCTACCCTTATTATTATTCGAACCCATTTTTCCCTTCATCGTCTAAACCCACCACTTCACTACAACGCGGAGCAGGATCCCCGTCAGAGCTGCAACTAAACGATGTAGTTTCGTGCTTCAGAGAATGGTTCATGTCCCGAAACAACCCATTGCTTGACCGCATCTTCGAAACCCTTCGGGCCCATGATGAATCTGCTGCCGATTCAGCCCTTTCTCGCTTCAATTTGCATCTCTCCGAGGCCTTAGTCCTCGAGGTATTAAATTACGAGAAAAGGGACGTGCTTTCTTGTTTAAAATTCTTCGATTGGGCTGGCCGGCAGCCCGGTTTCTACCACAGTAGAGCCACTTTTAATGCCATTTTCCGGATTTTATCCAAGGCCAAGCTAATGTCCCTAATGCTAGACTTCCTACAGAATTATATGAAGCAAAGGTATGTCCATAAAGTTAGATTTTACAACACTTTGGTGATTGGATATGCTGTTGCGGGCAAGTCTGAGGTTGCACTCGAGCTTTTCGGTAGAATGAGGTTCCAGGGTGTGGACTTGGACGCATTTGCATACCATGTGTTGTTGAATTCACTGGTCGAGGAGGGCTATTTTGATGTGGTGGAAATGGTGGCGAAGCAGATTAGGGTCCGGGCATTTCAGAATGAGGTCACGCATTCGATTATGATGAAGAGTTTCTGTAAGCAGAATGAGTTGGAGAGGGCTGAAAACTATTTGCGGGGACTGGTGGGAGATAACGGGATGGGATTGAGTGGGATTGCTGTTGGTATTTTTGTGGATGCTTTGTGTAAGGATAATCAGTTTGAGAAGGCTGCATTAATGATTGAGGAGTTTCATAAAATGGATTTGGTTTCGATGGAGTATGCATACAGCGTGTGGATTAGGGACCTTGTTAAGGCTGGGAAGTTGGATGGGGCATTGGAGTTTTTGAAGGATAAACAGTCAGTCGAGGGTTATGTTCCTGATGTCTTTCGTTATAACACATTAATTTGTAGGCTTCTGAAGGAGAATAGGCTCGAGGAGGTGTGTGATTTATTGATGGAGATGAAGGAGAGGGGGATATTGCCCGATGATGTCACAATGAATGCAACATTGTGCTTCTTATGCAAGGCTGGAATGATGGATGTTGCCATGGACTTGTACGATTCGAGGGCAGAGTTTGGCCTTTCTGTGAGTTGCATGGCTTATAATTATCTTATAAATACTCTAGTGGGGGATGGTACTGTTGATGAAGCATATCGTGTGTTGAGGAATTCAATGGAACAGGGTTATTTCCCTGGAAAAAAGACCTTCTCCATTATTTCTGATGCTCTTTGCAGAGAAGGAAAGCTCGAGAAGATGAAGGAGTTGGTTCTTGTAGCATTAGACCAGAACATCATGCCCAATGACTTGACTTATGACAAGTTCATATCAGCTCTTTGCAAGGCCAAGAGAGTCGAAGATGGTTACTTGGTACATGGCCAGCTTAACCGATTGAATAAAGTTGCTGCTAGGAGTACTTATGTTCACCTGATTAGCGGTTTTAACAAGTTGAGTAGAGGGGATATTGCTGCTAGATTACTCATAGAAATGCAAGAAAAAGGTTATCACCCTAGAAGGAAATTGTATAGAGATGTGATTTGCTGTTTATGTCAAACGGATGATGCAGAGAAGCAAGTTTTCAGATTGCTAGAGATGCAGCTGGCCCGACTTCAGCCCAGTTCACGTATTTACAATTTCTTCATTGATGGAGCTGGGCATGCCAGAAAGCCTGAGCTGGCTAGGCAAGTATATGAAATGATGACAAGAAGTGGTCTTGTACCGGACTTGAATTCTGACATCCTAATGTTGCAAAGTTACCTAAAGAGCGAAAAAATTGCTGATGCTCTAAATTTCTTCCACGATGCATACAAGAGGAGAAACCGTAGAAAACTGTGGCAGACCATGATTGTTGGTCTTTGCAAAGTTAACAAACCGGAGCAAGCATTGCAGATATTTGAGAATATGAAAGCAAACAAGTTACCAAGTCTCGAATCTTATGAGGAACTTGTAAAGTTGTATTGTGATCATAGGCAATACTATAAGGTTGTAGAACTTATCAATGATATGATTCAAATTGGGCGTCCTATTTCTTCCTTTATCGGCAATGTACTTCTGTTGCATTCTTTGAGAACTCGGAAACTGTATGATGCTTGGGCTTATTTAAATCATCAGCAAAATCTAAAACCTGTTAGTTTGACATTGGGCCAGCTGATTGGTGTTTTTTCTGGTTGTATTGAAGTAAACCAAGATATTGAGGACGTGGAAAAACTGATTCAGCAATCCTTCCCTCTTGACACGTACACTTACAATATGCTGTTGAGAAGATTAAGCATGAAGGAAATGGACTGTGCTTGCAAGTACCTTGATAGATTACATCAAAAAGGTTATGAGCCAAATAGATGGACTTATGATATAATAGTGCACGGTTTTGCCAAACGTGGTCAGATTGTGGAGGCTAGAAAGTGGATGGAAGAGATGTTTAGTAAAGGGTTCGATCTTACTGAGAGTACCAAAAAATTCATCTAGCATGAAAATCACTTTTTATTTATGCAGGAGGTATATATGATTTTATCAGATGTAAAACCGCCAAAACCTTGGTGAGTTCATTGCATTCTTACTCATAATTCACATTTTGTTTGTTGTATACTATTTTAAAACTGGTCTATGTTAGCACAATAATGCTTCTGGTATGTATTTACTTGTTGTATTTGATTCAAGATGAAATTACAATAAACTAGTTATTTTTCTGGTTTTGCTACTTATTTGTGTCTATTCGACTTATCTGTCAATGATTTCTGTTATGGACATATGACTGTCAATACATTCAGCTAAGTCACTGTTCATATTAGCAATACTTCACATTGTTCTATTATCTTGTTACATCATGAATGAGACTATGAAGAACTTAGATATATGCTGCTTGGTATTTTTGCCATTTATGGTTCTGTCATCTTTATCTATATTGTATGTTTTAAGAGCTGGGATTGTGAGGATTATATGATCCTTTTATTTGATTGCTCAAGAACCAAGAATGGAAAAATGACTGACTTTTTAGTTTATATCAATCATGTGAGTGCACTATATGAATTTGAATGGAATCAAATTGAATGATGTACCATCTTTCTGGCAAACTAACTGGATAGAAGCTTATTTTGTCTCTAGCCTAGAAAGATTTTGGAAATAGAGAACCTCCTTTGCCCCAGGAAAATTCATTTTTATTTCTTTGAAAGTAAAGCTAAACCATGTAAAAGAAATAGAATTAATAACAAAGACAATATGCAATGAAGTGGAAAATGTACAGAGTAGAGATTGGTAGAGACAACGGTTCTATTTTGAGATGGAAAATTATAGGGGAATCATGTTTAAGGTGATGAGGTCATTGGATTAAAACTTTTGAATGTTTGGATTTAATATTTTTGTAGTTCCTGGAATTTTGAATAGGTATTTGAGTCTATTGTTATTGGCAGAATCTCTATAAGGTAGTGATCATATTGTTGTTATTATGATCCGTCACCTTTTTTCTATCATGATCTTATTCCAAATTTCCAAGAAATATTGAGATAACTCAATTGTTATTGTGGGTACCATAATGAACATTGTATTCAAATTGGACCTAGTCCCAATAGATCTGTATTCTCCACTAGAAATTCCCATTACTGCAACTCACTGTGTCCAATGGACATTCTGTATTCTCCCCGTTCTCTCTATACTTTCTATAAGTAAATACCTAGATATATAGGTCCATCCGGAGCTATGAAATTCTTTGTGCGCACTCGTATGTTCATGAAAAGGCATCTCCTTCTGGATTAGGGATCACTATAAGAAGCTTTCTTTAATTCCAATTTTAATTAATATCCCATGTCAATATAGAAATGTGTTGGACTTTACACCTCTTGCCTTCTTAATGTGAATCAATTACCAGATTATTGACGTTTCTCAATTTTATATTTGTATATCAATCTTAATTCATTGGTTTCCTCAGATTTTATCTGTCAAACTTCTTTTCTTTATTTGAAAGATCCTATATTTTCCAATTATACCTGAAACTCCACTCTCTTTATAAGAAATTTTTTTTGGGAGTAGGCTACATGATTCTCTTTTCCAAGAAAAATGGGGGAAAAGAAGGAAGTAATTTTTTTTCAGTTTTATTCCATGCATTTGGTATCACCTCAGTTTTTTGAGCAGAATACTTCCACTGATAGTATTGCCGTAAAGATTCATTCACATTTACCAAGATTTTCCTCATTTGGTATGTTTCCCATCTTTTCCCATAATTAGTTCAACTAAACAACTGGAAAATATATTTTCCAATTTACATTGTTTCTTCTTTCCTCTTCTTTTCCCCGAAAAAAAAAAACGTAGCTAAGGTCCATTCTTCATTTATGAACTTTATGCAAGGACCTTGCATTTTTGTGTTTAAATGTTGTCGTATTTCTATGCCCCTGCATTTACTTCCTAGGTAGTATTTCTAGGTGCAGAGGGTTGCCCAGAAGTGAATATAGCTCTCAACAAAGCTGTACCATATATCTGAGAAGAGATGTCATGTTTCTAAAGGAAAATGTAGCAATCTCTGTGTACTCAAGCTGTGCTTTGTTCTCTAAGCTTGTCTACTGCTTGCCTGGGACACATGCAGAAATGGGTAACAGCAGATCACTTTTGGCCATAAAATCTTAAGAGTCCGTTCTCTTTGCTTTTTCAAACTCTTATCAGTTTTGAACTTTGTAAAACACTCAAAACTTGTTTCCTACGTTGTTTTTGAAAATTCATTTTTGAAAACAAATTTAAATTTATAACACATAACTCAAAACACATTTTTGACATTTTGAGTGTTTTCCAGTCAAAACAAGAAAAACAAAATTTATTTAAAATTTTTTTTATATAAACGAAAGTTATAAAAAATAAAATTATAAAAAAATAAAAATTCAAAATAAAATAAAATTATAAAAAATAAATAATAAAATTATAAAATTATAAAAAAGGTAAAAATAATTAAAATTCTATAAAAATGAAAATACTAAATACTAAAAAATCAATTCATACCCTTATTGGTTATTTAAATAAAAAAATTTAAAAAATTAATTTAAATGAAAATAGATTAAAATTCACTGTCCATGTCATTAATTTTTATTTTTTTATTTTGTATTTTATTAATTTATTATTCTTTTGTATTTTTTTTTGTAAAAATTTCTCAAAATTCCAAACAGAGCTTGTTATTCTAGTTTTCTATTTTCAGAAATAGTTTTTCAGAATCATAAACCAAACGCATTTTCAGCAATCTTAAAATATATTCTCAAAGAAAAATGAAAATGAATTCAAAACTCAAAACTGAAACGTAAAGACATCAGGCCTATAGTATCCAAAAACCCGTGGGCACACAATTTTCCATCCTTTTTGTTAATAGTAAGAAGAAAATCTCACTTTTGAACTGCATAACTTTGCTTTCTCATGCAATTTGACTAGATCATTTTCAGTTCTCTTGAGATTTTGTTCTTGTGGAACCACATTTATAGCATGCCTGTGATCTTAGAAATTCTGATGAAATATTCACGTTTCACTATTCCCGGGTAACTTGATTGCATTTCTTAACAAGCATAGGACTTTTCAACAGTTTCCGAGGATTAAGGATTGCCACACCATGATGCGTTCATTTGGCTGTCACTCTTGCCTATTAGACTAGTATGCCACCCTGGTTAGTCTAGAGGGAGTGGAAACCTATTTTCTCTTCCCTTTGTTGCAACTATTGTACTTGGTAACCATGATATTTCATGTCCCATTAAACATATTCCTTTAATCACGAGGGACATTGGTATCTTTAGTTTATATGACTTGATAACTGTGCCAAACTCAAATATTCTGCAAGTAAATTTCTTTCATATGAATTCTCTAACAATGTAGTAGTTGCATATCTTGGGGATACCTTTACTTCCAAGTTGAGCTGAAATCCATTTAGTGCTTGTTTGGTTCTCTTGGACTTTCTATAACAAGGCCAAATCATAAGCCAGTGAATGTGGTGGTGAGCACGATGTGCCTAAATTCTCCTTGTAGATGGAGGAGATAGCAAGTGTGTTGTGCACGAGTGACGAGTCATAAGATTCTTTTGTATATTTCACTTTGCTTGCCTCTCCATATCTCTGAAATCGATCTGCCCGTGCAAGTCGTTTCTGCATTTTTGGAGTGAAGCTGGTAGCAGACTTGAGCAATGGAGGATAAATCTTTGGATAAATTCGTACTTTACCCTCCAACTCATCTCCGCAAGCGTTCTCTCTACCTTCTCAGCTTTCCCTGCCACCCTACACCACCATTGAATTAAACACCCCCACAAATTAGACAAGATGATTGAAAGTACAGTGGGGAATCGTCTTCTGTGTAATGTTAAGATGAATTTTTGTATGAGACTTGTGATGGTTGTTATGGGGTGTGTTTTAAGTGGCACCTGTGAGGTGCCACAAAGATGTGTTTAAACATGGGAATTAAGTGATGTATAGGAAAGGTGCATGCTGGTTTGGGAACGGAAGGGGGCAGGTGGTGGAGGTTGGGGGATGTTTGGTGCGGGTGATAGAGGGGCAATGGGGGGATGAAGGTGCACGAAGTTCCGTGTGAGAGGGGAAGTTTAGTCAAAAAAGTTATGGGTAAAATGGTCCTTTGACATCTTATTTTTTTCCTTGAATAGATAATTCAACTCACCCCTTGGGATAAAATAATGTGAGAAAAAGTCGAAGCAGATAACTTGTGTCAATCTTTCAAAATGTAATGAAACGTGGGGTGATATGCAAATGGGTATGGATCCGGCCTCATCCAGCGAACCAAATGAGTCCTTACTAGAAAACTTCATATATCAGTTGTCTAAACTTCTGTCTGCTATATTAACTCTATGGCCTTCAACATTAGCTAATTATTTGACAAGATATTTAGACATAACCCCATAACATAAATCAGATTAGTTTAGACGTGAAATATCAAATCAATAAGCAGGTAAAGGTCTGAAGCTCACAAGTTAAAGTTCATGGTTCATGATGATAGTTGTATTTATGATCGATCCATCTTTATGAAGTATACCGATTATAAAGCACTAATGAATAATGATGTTAGTTAATTATTAGATTTTCTTCAGTTATTCCTGCTTTAGGAGGAGGGAAAATTCTTGTTTTTTAATTATAGCTTCACTGCCTTCTTGCAGTTGCATATACATTCTGGTGATTCTTTATTAGGTCAGAAGTGGTTCCTTCGTTTTCGTTTGCATTTGTACTATCAAGAAAAGAAGGCAGCAAACCCTTGAGAAGATCATCAACGTGGAGGCTATTTTTACTATACAGGGGAATTTTTACTATACAGGGGCATTGGTGCCAGTTGCCAGGGTAGTGTATTCTTCTGGAATTATGTGGAGAGAAGGAAAGTGTAAAACTGGATTGTCTAATATTTTTGATCTGCACACGTGCAAGCAGCTGTGAGTTCTGCTCCAAGGAAGTTACAATACCTTCAAGTTTAGTTTCCAAAACTTCCATTATAGATCATTTCTTTGTTTTTTAGATAGTTGAAACTATAAAATGTTCGTACTAAACAAGTTTATTGATATTTACATTTGTACATCCTTATTGTCAGGAAATGAGAGATGGGGCTGTTGTTTATTGTGCTGGTTCATGGAAGCAAACAGCTATTATTGTGAAATGTCGATCCAACTGAAAGCAGATAGTTGTGTTGCACCAGGTACATATAGCGTTATGGTGTCTAAAATCCACATGGAAGATTAGGTACATTCTTGGGACGTGTAATCTGTAGAATCAAACAGTTTTCATGTAGTCTTTTGAATCCTAGAAATTTGCATTTTACAATCAAATGGACTTGAAACCCCAGAAAACTGTGACAGGTTAATCATCCCCTTCTCTTTAATAGTAACCAATTCTAGCTGGGTGAAGGGTCCAAAGGACACGTAGCCAGTACTCAAAGGCCTTTTTTAGATCGTCTAATAGGTAGGTGTAGCCAATGGTACTTTGGTAGGGTCAGCAGCCATTAAATCAAATAAAATGTTTGGAAATGCACTGGTTCTTTTGTCTTTCTTCACTTCCATTGACAGCAGCAGAACTGCTCTATAGGGTGCTAGCATATCAAATACCGATTCACCAGTGAGGGCATTAACGCCAGAAGGATGAATATTTTGGCGTTCTTACAGCGTCAACAGCACAAAAACTGCTGTATAGGGGCGCTAGCATATTGAACAATCGATTCACCATTGAGAGCATTAACCCCAGAAAGACGAATATTTTGTTTTCTTAAAGCAGCAGATCAAACAATAACTTGATGAGCGAAATCCGCTGATGAGATAAAAGAGGAAGGTTTTCATTTCCAAAGCCTAGAGCTTCCTCATAACAAACTTATCTCCTAAATTCATTCTTCTGTTGATGGTCTGGCACTTACTGCGGCCCTCCGGCTGCAAATACGTTTGCTTAAAATGGTCCCTTTGCTATCTCGTTGTAATCAGATATAGGAAGTAGGAATTGTAAGCAAGCAGCATATGTGCTCGTTAAACTGGATTTAAATGTTTCATTATTGATAAATTATAGCTCTGTAGAATTTCGTTTAGAGCTTCTAGAATTGAAGCATCACTCTCTCTCTTCTCTCTCTCTCTCTCTCTCTCTCTCTCCTTCCGAAAGATTTATTGTGGAATCTGTTTCTTGTTTTGGCTGTTGGAAACATGGCATTTTGGATGTTCACAATTTGGTATTTTCTGGAACAATTTATCATTCCCCACCTACTTCCAACCCGAATCTGGTTATCCTTTACAAGGGTTGGAGACAATCCTGAAGACTATAAGTGTTGTTTTCTGAGAAGGCAAAACCAGATACTGAGGCTTGGTTTGACACTGCTGTTGAAGGAGATCAAATCCGAGAGATCCTTCACCCTCTGACTCCTTTCAAATTTTTACTTGTTTAGAAACCATGTCATTCTCAAAACAGCTTTATTTGTTCGTACTTTATTGATTTCCTACTGCTGGTTATATTTCAACCGCAAACCAGGATTGAACATGTAGAGGAGCAATTGACAGAGGATCTTCAAGTTATGAGGGACCTCAAGAAAATTTTCACAATAAGTAGAAGTGTAGACCATGTAGTGAAACGTAGAGTCCTTGTAAGAAAACAATAACAGATGTGTAATTAGAGCAGTAGTGGTCCCTTATAAAATATTAGGGAGAGGTGCTCTTTGATTTCAGATATGTTTTTAATTTTGTAACTGTTCTTCGTATAATCTGGATTACATTTTTGAACTTTGACAGAAGAAGATGAACAGTATTCTTGTTTATCATAATTGTGCAAATAAAATTTGATTCCATCTATCAGGAACACTGGCAGGCAGGCACGAAAGCAAGCAATCCTGCACACTGGGTGTGGCTGTAATGCTGTAATGTGATATATGACCTCTGTCTCTAAGCTGAGACAAAGATGTAATGTCTTGAAGCTCAACATCATTCCCATATGCAGCACCTGCAGCAAGAGGATCACTATAATCTTGTAACATTTCCTTCTGTCTTGATAATGGGGTCGTATTGTCACAAGTACCACTGCTGTTACAATCTCCGTTGAAGAAATGCCTCGGTGATATTGACCGGTAAATGCTTCGGGAGCTGTGAAATCACCCATTTGACTATACTGTGAACTGTAACACTGCAATATCTACTGTTTTCCCACCACCAAGGTATTGAACATCAAATTTCTGCAGGCATGGCAGTCAGTGGCTGGGTTAGTCGCATTAATGAGCTCCAAGTCATAGAGAGTTGCTGACCAACTAGATATTTGATGATGATATGTTATTCTGACAATAGAATTAATGGAAAAATTTTAGAATATATTTTGTATGTAACTGTGGCATACTAGAAGATCTTGTAGAATACTAGTTTTTATCAAATGTGGTATAGTTTGGCAATTCTTGTTGGGCATTTCTGGCTTTATCAGCTTGTAATTCCTGAAATTGTTTGAGTGGGCTGCTTTCTGCGTATTTGGCTTTGGGAAAGGGATTTTTTTTAGAAATAACCATAATAAATAAAATATTTCTTAAAATACTATCATTTTTTTTATTTCAAAAATATTGTTTTTTTAATTTTTGTAACATTTGTTGTTATATTTGTTACATTTGTCATTTTCGTTATAATAAATGTGTTATATTTGTTATTAACAAACATAATAAATGTAACAAGTGTTACGAAATAAAAAAAATAGTATTTTTAGAATAAAAAAAGTTAAATAGTATTTTTTAAATTATTTTATATTTTGTAGTATATGGTGAAATTATCACTTTGGGAAATGCTCTTTAGCCTTTAGATCCATTAAACGTCTAAAGTAAATGTGATGATTTAACAAAATTTTGGAGAGTTTTTGATATTAAATTAATTGTACAACTATAATGAAACAATAGACATCAACTTGCTATGATTGTAGTGGTCTAAACTTCTCTCGAAGTTGTTTGAGTGGGGCCTCATGGGACCTAAGCAACATGGGCCAATCTCTCGGGTCTTTTAGCCTAAATGGGCCACAAAGGCTTTCATTTAGTGCCTAAGGGGCAGCAACCACTCTTTTTTTAGTCTTTTTGCCCAAGTGATGAAGGGGGTACAACGGCTCTCTTGTGATCTTTTTTTGAATAATTGGGCTCGGTAGGCTCCCTCTCGGTTAATACAGTCCAGTACGTTGTTACCCTTATTGTCGGTAAATTAGCCAAATACACTTGAGCAGATAAACTCTCAAAAAGGGGCGAAAGGGTAAAAACCTCAAACAATTTGGTTTATTTCGGCAAAAATTCGATAATTTTACAGTTTATTCACACACATCTTCTTCTCTATAGCTTTATTCAACCGAATCTCCGTGTCTAAAGTCAAATAAGGTATTACTCGATGGAATAATAAGAAGAGGAAACATTGAAGGAATTTGAGATAAGAAGAAAAATCTCGTTAAAGAGCCGTACAACCCAAAGGTGGACTTTGTTTATTAGGCCTTTTTTATTTTTATTTTTTAGCATATCTTTTTTATTTTTTATTCTAAATTTGTATGTGAAAATGTGACACTATTGAAATTGAGAGTACCAGGGACGCCAAATTAGAGACAAAATAAATGATGCGCCCCTATTAATAATTTATTAGGGGTATAAGTTTGTTTGTTCTCTATTAACACTAATTAGAGTGGATGAAAAGATCCCTAATATTTTCATTAGAGGCGGAAGTTTATTTGACATCTATTAACATTAATTAGGGTGGATAAAATGCCCCTAATATGTTCCAAAATTCCCCCCCCTGAAAGTGAAAAATTTGCAATTATTGTAATTATGGGGAAACAATAAACGCCTCTAATAAGGTTTTATTTTATTTTTAAATTTTTTAACTTCAAAAACCTAAAATAATGCCCACATTCTATCTCCCTCTCTATGGAAACCACACCCAGCCATCTCTACTTTTTCATATTCTTCAAAAACTTTTTGTTTTTTTAGATTGATTTTATCATCCCCAACTCTTTTACAATTATAATATTCTGAATTTTTAAAGTACAAAAAGGCGATTCCAAAACTTGACAAAGAGGTATGTGTTTCTTAGTTTTATTGTAATTCTACTTTTAAGATGGAATCACGAGGTTGTGTTGTATGTTTTGTATATGCAATAATAGAATTCATATGTAATTTCCAGTTAACGTTGTGTATTAGAAGCCCTTAGTTTCACTTTTAAAAATTCAGAAAGTAGGTAATGTGGGCAACGAAAAATTAAAGGCCGCTGTTTGTCGCGATCTAGCCACGGTCTAGCCGCGGTCCAAACATAAAAGGTTTGCCTTTTTTGTAGTTCAGTCCTTCAACTTTCAAAGTTATGAACTTTGGTACTTCTCAAGTTTTAGAAGTGTACAAATCAGTCCTCAAACTTTTTGTAAGTTAAAATTCACTCCCGAAACTTTGTGACATTCCTCCAATGGATCTTTTAATGATTTTTATCTCTCATGCCATCATGTCAATCTTCAAACGCTTCCAATCAACTCATATGTAGCTCGAATTCTTCCTTTTTGCTCCATTTATCTCTATTTTTGGGTTTTACCTATAATGACAATATTTATACTAAATTAAGTAAAAATTCACTCAAATTACAATTATATATCAGATTTATAAGTTAGGATAAGCGTATAAAATACACACATCACATACTCATTAGTATAGTTTCAGCTTGGTGAATTTCAACCGAGTGGTACAAAATAATGATAAGTTTATAATGGCTTCGCAAGCTATTCAAGTGTTTTATGTAGATGACCCAAAAGTGCCAGTTTGGAGTGTTGCAGTTAAAACAAAACCAAGAGATTTGTATGATGTAATGGAGGATGATGATGGAGTCGATATAGATGATTACTATGCCACACCAAATCTTGATGATACCAATCTAGAAAATGAATAAGTAAAGATCAGAACTGATGTACTATGGATAATTTCATGTTGGAAGAGAGCGACTCCAATGACAATGAAGATGAGAATGAGAATGAGAGCGATGATGACATAGAGTAGTAAAGTTTATATTTAAATTTAAGATATAACTTTTTCAATTTGTGATTGGATTTTTAAATGTTGGACAATGTCTTAATGTTTTTCATTTCTATAATTGCGATGTTATGTTTAAAGTTTATGTGAAGTTATTGCATGCATCAAGTATTAGACAAATGTTTCTAATTTCTTTTTACAAGTTCATTAGTCTTTTATTAAAATGCTTATTTACTTTGAATTATTGGTATAAGTTCTACATTTATCTTTTATATTGTTAATTGTTTAGATGAGTAGCTCAGAACATTTTGATTCTGACAATGAGAATCATTCAAATGCTGACATACATGGAAATAGTGGCTCTGAAAACAGTGGTATGTGTTTTATAAATTATTATCCTAACACATTTTTTTAATTTATTAATCCCTTACTACTAAAATTATATTTTTGCATTACTTATGTATAGGCCAAACACAAAGAGAAGGGCGTGGCCATGATAAACTCAAATGGGGTAAATTAGGGAAGGAGAAGATTGAGTTCACAAATAATGGACTATGCATTGTCCCCAAGGATGCTAAGTTATCAAGGTACTTGGGTAGTTTGGCGAGATTTTACAACTTTCTACCTCTTTCTCATACAGATTGGCGATCGCACAAAGATCCTGCTTTAGAGAAAATGTGGAAAATGATATCCGTATGTTGAATCTTTTAACTTTTTTTTATAACATTAAATTAACCAATATTACACATAGTTTTTATGTTTCAAGGATACTACTGGTTGGCGTCCCGAAGACATTATCTACATTCACAAAATCTGACATACACTGCTAAAGAGATTAGCCAAAAGGGTTAGGAACAACAGAGTTGAGTTGAAAAGAAAATATTATACTTCATATGTTGGCTCACCATTGCATTTCATGTGTGAAGATGGTCGTGTAGATAGTGAACAATGGCGGGAAATGGTATATTATTTGGACAGCGACTTTAAAAATAGAGTAATTAATCTTACTGCTCTTGTTCTTTCTCTAGGCTTTGCCCTTTTCTATAAACTCTATAATTACAAACACGATAATTGTGATTGAGTTAGCTTATTATTTTTTGAATAATAGAATAAGGTTGAAAAGAATGTTTAGAATCGTAAGCAACTCAAAATGATTCAGACACGTGGGACAAAGAGCTTCGTAGGACACCTAGCCGAATTTGTAAGTAAATCGTAAGTTTTGTTTTTATTAGATTTGTTATGTGCTATGAAGATTATATAAATTTTGTATGCATTTGGTGTTAGAAAATATTTTTCATTCGAATAGGAGCAAAAGCATGGTCACACACCTAATCGTATTGAGGTATTCAATTTGGTTATCAAGAGAAAGGATAAACACAAAAGTTGGATTGAAGAAGCATCTGAGCAAATGGGGGTAAGTTTGATATTGTTTAGGAAATTCTTTATATTTCTTCTCACTAACTAGTACACACTTAGAGATAAAATTTATCTTTGTAGGCTAAGATATAATAGGATTGCTACCCATGGCAAGGAGACCCTAGAACTGAGGTTGCAAGCATATGTAACAACAAGGGGCTTTGAGACTAGTGGTAGAGTTCGTGGTTATGGAGACATTGTGACACCAGACATGGTGTCTTGGGTACAACAGACTCAACCAACATCTTCAATTCGTAGATCACGTAGAGGACGAGCCTATGCTTCTTTGGAGTCCAGCTTTTTGGATTTGCAATCTAAGTATGATGAACAACGGAAAGAGATAGAGGAGTTGCGGCATATGATTTTATCTTCACAACATCAATCTTCAAATTCATAGCCACAACAATCTACATCCCAACTCCGATCATCTTCACAATATTGGTCTTCGCAGTCTCAAGCACAATAGTCTCCATCCCAACACCAGTCACCCAACCAACAACGATCTTATTCCCAGCATCAATCACACTTACATCAACATTCACCTTATCAACATAATCCATATTTTCATCAGTATCCACCTTATCACCAACCCTTGACTTATCGTTTTCCTTCGTCATCCCAGTTCTACTATCCTTAACCATACCATCTATCCTTGTACCTACCGGTGCCTTATCCTCATGAAAAGTTTCCAAGGATGCTCAATGACCCAGACTTTATACAAAAAATTATGCCTTCGGATCATAGTAGTAGTCAACATGATTAGAGTTAGCATATGTTGTTCTTGTTATGCACATTTTAGGAGAGATTTTAATGCTATTAACAAATGACTATATTGTTAATTGTTATTTACTGTATAGAACGATAAAACATAATGTTATTTTTGATTATGTAGATTGGCATCTATTAGAATTTTTATATTTGATATTAATATTATATCAATTTTTATGTCATCAGAAATATTTAATTATAGTATATAAATAAATTAATAAATAAATATATACAGGTGCTGATTTTATTATTAACTATTTATTTAATTAAATGTATTTATATTAAGGGCACATAGATTTGTCTCTATAATTGTTAAGGGCACATAGATGTGCCAAAGGCAAATGCTAAATAATTAGCCTAAGCGATCGCCCCCCATGCCAAAAGACAACTTTGATTATTGAGAGATTAAAATAAAGTGAGATTCACTTTTATTCCTTATTCTTAAATGAACTAACCATACTTATCAAAGATTTCTCAAATATTTGTGGCGTTCAAAATTGGTTATTCGATTCAAGAAATCATCGGGTCAAGGTCTTGCAGCTTGATTTTTGCTTTCTTGGGGTTTATTATCAATCTTTGTTGTGGGTTTCGATATTCAATCTTCGTGGGTTCGCATCACATACCGTCACATTGTGGCATCTCCAATACCTACGAAGAAGATTTCTTTCAGTATGCTATATATGTATCTTCATATATGCACCACATCTACATCTAATCCGAGTTTGCGCATCATTAAAGTTGGAGAAGGACATTGTTGGGTACCTGTTTATCGGAGTTCACACCCACATCACAAATCATCTACCTCCGACGCTACGTTAGTTCATATACTCAATTCGATACTACCACATTGAAGCCTAACCACATCTCATCTCCCGCCAAACTATTGTGCAAAAGATACAGTGCGAAACACACTACTACATTGAAATTGTATAACAATTCCAACTAAGATGTCATCATTCTTTTAATCAAACTATAACAACATTAACAAAAAGGCTTAGATGTTTTATCAAGCAGTCAATAGACATACGTCACCACCATGGCTGCAAATCACCTGTTGTATTTGTTACAATAGGTTGCAAAAACCCCTGTTGTCATGCCTTCTAGGTTGCCACGCCAAGTTACGGGTTGGATTGTCTCTTCGCACAAATTGGTAGCTCATTAACATCCACATTAAAACATCATTACAGTCCCATTTATTCTCCATTACCACAACATAATCAAGAAAAACTCTGTTACATTTACCACAACCAGCTTCACTCACCAATAACATAACACAATCAAAGACACATTAAATCAGAATACCATAAAAAAATTACAAGTCAGTCCTATTCTTAAAGCCCGATTGGAGCAAATCAAATTTCAACCGGTCTTATGTCCACCGTTTGTCACTTACCGAAGCTTTTTTAAAGGGTCGTTATTTATTTCAGAAATCATTGGGCAAGAAGGAATAACAACCCTTCAAGAATTCCCATTCTTCCACTCCTCTCAAAATTAATTTTCGCAATTTTTTTTCTACCAACGATTTCAACCAGCGAAATAAGTGAAAAATTGCACGGACATACCAGTTAGGAAGTTCAGGCGGCGACGCCGAGGGTGATTTCCAGAGAAAATAAAACTCTAGCGTGGGACGTTGCAAGTGAGGATAAGGGGAATTAATGGGTCACAAATTAGGGCATGAAAGGGAAATGGTGAAGCTAGTGAGAGTGTTTTGGACGGGAGTGTAGGTGTTAGGATAAATGGGGATGTGTTTTGGGGAGGGGGAAGTGGGTGAGGTAATATATCTAAAAATGGTGTTTTGTTTTGAATTTAGCCCACACAATTTGCTGACATGGCAATGCCACGTTAGCTGTAGGTTGAATTTCTCCTACCCATCGTGGGTAGGATAACAGAACTATATCAACTGAGAGATGGTAAAAGTTGGTATGATTGTAGAATTATTGGAATAACACATTTTGGTAATGGCAAGAATGATATATCAACTACTTCTTCCAAGAAGGTGAATGCATTTTCAGTTTTTGAAGATTCTTCGTTCTACATCAGCTTCAACTTTATCCATCATTTCAGATTCTTCTTAACTTCTTATCTATTTCTAAAACAGATTTGTCTCCATTCCTTTTCATGATTTTTCATAATTATACGTGCCAAAGATGTTTGACCACGTTAAAAAATGACGCTCTTCTATTTTGCTTTCGCGAACTGGGTTAAAAATCGGGGGGAGAAATCCTCCGGTTGGTGATAGTGCGGTGGCGCTGCCGCACTGTCGGTTTGTGTGGTGGGGTGGGGGAAGGAAGAAACTGGGAAAGATTAAGATATTTTTTTTCTATTTATATTTATTTTTATTTTTTTGAGACTTAGGTGCTAGAATTAGAATGTTTAAGATCTTACGGCATATTTTGAAAGGTTTGGGACCTCTGCTGCAAATTTTTCTTTTTGATGCAAAAGTTGGAGATTATAGGTGTGAATAAAATTGAATGGGTATGAAATTGAAACAACCTTCAAAGGTTGGGACCTTGAGTGTAATTTATCCTTTCTGTTTTTAAGCCCACCAAACATACTCGTGATTAGTTTATGCCCTAACATTTTTCTTTAATTTTTAGTGTTACTATTATTTAATTTTTATTCTAGAAATATTGAATTTACAATGAAATTCCAAATCCTTGAAAATAACCTACACACCTACCTATCCACACCACCCCACGTGACCCCAACCACAACCATGTTCACCTGCTATATTCACAAAATCTTCACAATTCGCCCCCACCACCCTCTCTTCTCCAATCACTGCCATTGTCTCCGTCGACTCTAAAACATGCCACCATCGCCGCACCCACATTTTCCATGTTTATCGGCCAATTCCACTACTATCAACAACTAGTCCCAGAAATATAGGAACCACCATCACAATCTCAATCGTTGCCGACCACCGCTAGACTCTGATCATTTTCGTGACCATCTGTAACCAGATCCAGTCCCAAATTTATTTACCAGATCCACCAATGGAATATAGATATGTTAATAGGTGGTGATGGTTTCATATATGGAGAGGTGGCCAGTGGAGATGATGGTGATGGCATAAAGGTCTAGTCAGGGTGGTGGTTGTGGTTTGTGATGAAGGTAGTGATTTATGGTGGAGGCAGGTGGTGGTTTGTGGCGGTAGCTTAACACTGTGTGTTACACGTGGTGACAACGGCTGCCTGTGCATGTTACAAATATAACACGCTCTATTACAAGAGATGACAACGGTGACAGTGAAGGCAGAAACAGACGAAAAAATGTGCATACCAATTATTATACATTTTTTTTTTGTAACAAATGTAACAAAAAGTGTTACTAAAAGTGAAAGCATTATTTTTGTAATAAAAAAGTGAATAATATTTTTAAAACTTTTATTTTTTATAGTTATTTGTGAAACTATCCTAAAATTCAACCTTGAGTTGTTACAATCAAAGTAGAAAAATTGGTGCAGACGAATAGCCCATCATGGTAACAATTGGACCTGTCTTCACGATCCGAGCCCGTAAGGAGAAGAAATAAGGGTTATTAACATATATACCCATATTTATTCGTTAACTTACTTTTTTATTGGATTTGAAAAAATAAATAAAATAATACTAATTAGAAAATTAAAATAATAGAAATACTGGATATTAAGATTAGCAATCAATACTCATCTGTATTATTTCGGTGCTTTCCATTACTTTCGTTTTATATGCAAGATTATCGTCCCTTAATGATCTCCTAATTTTGAAATTCAAAAATCATATTGTCGGTTGTCTTCAACACGGTCGAGTTACATAATCGGGTGTCTGCTTTATCCGAGTGCAATTCAATAGATCAATCATAAATTTTAACCCTCTCAATGTCATATTTCTAAACTTTCTTCAATTTCCAGGTATTTATATTAACTTCTATTGAAATGATAACCAGGTTTCAAACGTGATGTTGAAATGAACACTGTTATTGTCTATTAACAATGACATTGTTTAATATGAAATTTTTCATGTAGTTGTTGGAGCTGTAACAATCATGCATGACGATAGTTTATTGATTGTGGTTACTGAACGTTGAACATCAATAATAAATCGAAAGTCATGTAAATTAATTAATTTTTGAATGTGTTAAAAAAATATTAGTTGTGGTTACTGATAATGGGATTTTTTTTTATGTAATATGGTTAATTATTATATCAAATTGAAAAAAAATTAAGGATGATAATTATACTACATACTAAACTGTAACGTGATACTGAATTGGTACACGAATTGATTGAACCTTCAATTTGCACGCTATTATTGAGCAATAAATATGCACAATGTCACTATATTATGGTGTTACTTAATAATATATCTTAATTCTGTTACTGAATAATGTACACGATTAGAATGAACTATGTTGTTGCACGCTATTACTGAATAGTATGTATGCACACTGTTACTATGTTATATGATACTGATTGATGTATCAAATAACATTTTTATTTTACAGTTATGGAGTCTGTTAGTGTTTTGGTATATTACGATGGTGAGTGAGATCGTTCATGGAGTTACGATACTTACTCAATTGTTAGAATAATAGTGCCCATTGAATGTAGTGAAGTTAGTAGAGATAATAATGAAGGAATAAAAAATGGATCAGTCGCAATTTGCAATTAAGATACAATATTAGGTTATGGCTAATGGTCCACTTATCGAGATTTGTAGCGACAATTTGGTATATTTCTATATACAGGTTAAAAAGACCAAATCGGACTTGACAAAGTTCTCATTGTATGTAGATGTTGAGAAGGTGGTTTGCAATGAAGACAATCTAATATGCTTGGGTAATGTAGTGGCATGAGAAGATAATAATGTACATTCACAAGCGGTTAGCACACATAATTCTTCATATGGTTGTTTTAGTAATTCATCGATTCTAATTTTGCCAACTATCGAAAAGATGGGATCTGTAATATGTGAATATGTTACGTGTCCTGAACAAAATATTGATGAGAATGAGTGTGACATAATATATCGTCCTAGTGTTGAAGATGTTAAACAGAATGCAAATTTTAGGAATATGGAGTTGTTGGCAACAAGTCTAGTATTGTATGCAATTCATTATCGATTTCAATTCAAAGTTTGCAAATCAGACAAGAATGAGTATGTCTTGAAGTGCTTGGATGACAACTGCAAATGGGGACTTATAGCTTCGATAATAGTAAGTATGACGAATTTTAAAATAAGAAACATTAAGAACAATCACACTTGCTCATTGGACGTAGCATTGGGAGATCATAGACAAGTAACCCATTTGTTGATTGCGAGCTGCATAAAATATAGATATTTATCTGCAAGGACATTAGATATGCCAGCTGATATCATATGGGATATGATGAAAACCTACGGAGTATCTGTTAGTTACTAGAGAAAGCTTGGAGAGCTCGTGAACGTGCATTAGAAATAATAAGATGTGATCTTGAAGTATCATTTGGAAGACTGCCTACTTATCTGCACATTCTGAAACAAAGAAATCTCTGATCGTTTACAAAAATAGAGACAGACGATGCTAATAGATTTTTCTTTGGCTTCGTTGCATTGAGGGCATCAATAGAAGGATGGAAATATTGCAGACCTATTATCGTAATTGATGGAACATTTTTAACTGGTAGTTACGGTAGGAATCTATTTAGAGAGTGTACACAAGACACTAATAACAACATTTTCATATTAACTTTCGGTGTTGGTGATTTAGAAAACCATTATTCGTAGGAGTGGTTTCTTCTACGTTTGAAACAAGCATACATCCAACGTGACGGGCTAGTTATTGTTTCTGATCGGTATGGTAGTATAGAAAATGCAATTGAGAGGGTTTATCCAAGTGCAATGCACGAAGTATGTTGTTACCATCTATATCAGAATTTAAAAAGCCAGTTTGGTAAAAAAGTAAAATTCATAAGACAACCTTTCAACGCGGTAGCAAGAGCTTACAAAATATCAGAATTTGAAACCCAAATGAGGATGCTAGACTTAAACGATGTTGACATTCGGGGATATCTGGTTAGTTTAGAATTTTTTTTTTATTTAGTACAAATTTCTACAAGGCTTGTGACTAACATGATATATATGACATCCAACCGGTTCTCTACAATGACATCAAACATTGTAGAGTCGGTGAATTCAGTTACTAAATCATCTAAGAACTTTTCAATATAATCATTGTTCGAATCCTTGCGTTGTTTAGCACAAAAGTGGTTTTACAAGAATTCAAATGATGCAAAAACAACATTCACAAGACTTGGATCAAGATGTGAGAGAATGTTGAGAGATAGATCAATGAAGTCTCTAGGGATAGAGGTATTTTAACAATTTTATTTACTGATCAATTAGCTAACTTTTACTGTCTTATGTTAGAAAACAATAATTGTAGGATGTTAGAAAACAATAATTGTAGGATTGATTGTAATATTTTTTCATTGTTCTATTGAAAAATCAAACAGGTGTTACCATAAAATGAAAGTGCATACCAAGTTAATGATGAAACAAAGTCGTACTTGGTAAGGATTGATGACAAGATTTGCTAATGCAACCATTTCCAGATTGATGAAATGTCCTGTCCACATGAGATATCAGTACTCGGTAGGAATAACATGTTGATATACGGTTACTGTTGACCTTACTATAGAAAAGAATCCTATGTTGGAGCATACAACAGTTCAATATATCCACTTGGTAACAATTCCGATTGGAATTTACCAAAAGAGATAGAAGATATAGTAGTTCTTGCTCTTGTTTCGAAGAGAAGCTCTGGAAGACCACATGAAAAGAAGCATCATAATGTTTATGAGGTTAAGAGGAGATTGAGATGTAGTTGTTGCTCGGAATATAGTCATAATAGAATAAAATGCAAAAATTGAGTACCATTAAGTATGAACCCGATGCAAAAAAGTAAATCAAAATCTGTTAATATCGGGGTGGAGGTAAGTATTTCAGCTAAATGTTTATTAATCATAAGCTTGACTTTAATTTCTTTTTCAAATATACATATAGGGGAATGATCCAAAAAGAGTTGATGCAGAATAGCTATTTTGAAGACATTGTTAATTGATATTAGATCTAAATTATTATATAGGTTTGGTTACATATCTCGTTAGCCTAATTAGAGTTAGCAATCTGTATCCAATAAATTTGAATTCTACATTTTTCAACTATGTAATTTATTGAATTTGAGCTTTGATTGTTAATGGGCATTGTTTATGAAGTGATGAAGTGAACAACAAATTTTGAATAAAAAATTGGTTTGCTGGAGTGTTGCTGCTGAATGTGTTACTGTTTGTTTTGATGTGGTTTATCTGGAAGGTGGGTGTAGATATTGACTGTGCCCCGGATGCCTCCATTATGATGTGTCTTTTTGGATGGTTGCATTTTCGGTTTTGGTCTTTTTGGATGGTTGCTGTTTTTCTGTTTGTTGATTGCTTTCCTTGTTGTCTAAGCATTGGTGTCTATGCGTTTGGCTACTATGTGTCTCTAGTGAATTTGGTGGCATCTTCATTGTACACCAATTTTAAGTTCTGATACACATCAAATTGAGATACAACCTTCATATAACATTATATAATTCAAGCACTGAAAGGCTATGTTGTATGGTATATTGTAGTCTTCACATAAATATGAGCAATGTCTCTAACTTTAGAATGAGTATGACAGACTGCCTCCCAAAGCTCCTTGCCGTAGAAAGAAACATCTTGGAGTGCATGAGGTTTCATAAACAAGATATTGTCTGAGAATTATCCCCATACCAAAAGCACTAATCTTTATTTTTGGAATCCATTTTGATGTGTTGTTGCATGAATCAGCCAACTAGGATTCACATTTTAGAATTTAGACTGACAACTTAAGCGTTCATTACATAATTTAAGTTTTTTTTGTGGTTTAATGATATGGTATCGGTTGTCATCTAGTAGCATTGTACGCATATTCCTGTACTTCGAGATGTTTCTTAAGCATTTCACATCCAATTCATTACACAAACCCGTTTGAAACAATATCTAACCATATAACCGATACCATAATGAGTTGAATGTGATATATAGAAAGTTAACAATATACGAATTTTGTTATCAAAATGATTATGTCAACAGCTGGTTACATCGAAATATATTTTGTAAATTATTCGGACAATGCCGTTCAGACGAAGATAGTTTTAACTTAAACTAAGCCTACAATCTGTAAACCACAAAAAGGATAAACAACTAGGACAAGATATATTTTACCAAATATTTCAATACAATTAAATGTTCAATTTCTAAATAGAAATTAACATCCCATACGCATGGCCAAGAAAACCAAGGAAAATTCAACAAAAAAACATCACCCCAGACTATGTGATTGTACACGTCTGTTTGTGAATTATATCTACTGCCAAAATGTTCTCGGTCCATAAAGCTTATATACCAATCTACTTGGTTCGTTTGACATCGCCTAAACAAAGTAACCCAGTAATGAGAAAGAAATCCTTGAAGCTTACGAGTCTGCCCCTGATATTGAACCACATATCTTCGGGGTTTAACTGGTTAACTTTCCTCAAAAGGACTTGGTGAATGAGCTGGTGATTCAGTGATATATCGTTTGCATGAAGAAAGTGACCAAAGCATGTCTCTGAAAACTTATTCATTTGCGATTCTGACATATTCATTTGCGATTCTGACATACTTCCGCACAAAATGCTGAAAACATTGGCAATTGAGAATGCATTCATTTTACTGAGGCACCATTGGTTAGGTTGGATAAGGTATTCCCATTCCTGTTAGATAAAAACAGAAAATTCGAATGTCATGTCTATCTTACGGTGTTTATAGTATAATCGACGATGTCAGTATTGAGGTCAGGTATTAAAAATCGTAAAATGAATAAGTCAAAGCCATAAACAAGTGTCAAATGTAGGGGATTACGAATTTTGTAGAGATAATATTGCAATGAAGGGGTAACAACAAGAAGAATCTGATTCATGTAACGTAACGCTACTGTGACATTATTGGTAGTTAATGATCGTCTATATTAAAAAATAAGTAAATTGACATAATCTCCATTAGATGCATCCATCAATTAACATTATGGAAACAACACGTTTTCATGTTTGTAACAGTGTGTAACAAGAATCGGGGTGGTCACTATATGTAGAAACAAGTCAGCATATCGATGGTCACGTGTTAACATCAATGCATTCATAAATTAAATTGATCAAACAACACAATTACATGTTTTCAAGGGGTAGTAAGAAACATCAACATACATCATGATGGTTACTACAATCAGTAACAAGTTAGAGTTCATAGAAAAGCAAAAAATTAAAGTTTTTAGATTCTTTTCAAAACATATAGAAATTGATAACAATTCAAGATATGTATAACAAAATTACAAATTGCATGCAGTTGATCATCTTATATAGACCTCGTATTTGAGACATTCATTAAACTTCAATATTCTTGTGAAAAAAAGTTTTTTTTTTTGTATTACCCATTCAAAATTTTAGATCAAATCAGTACAATCTGCACTTGTATAAAATAACTAAGAAATGGATAACTTAAAAAATTACATATAAATGAGTTATATACTAGAAATTACAAAAAAAGACATTTTTGTTATCACGTTCATGAAATTGAATACCGGTGAACCCAAATCACTAACAATCACGTACACACAATGACAAAAATGAAACATACTCTATAAAAAATAGGAAAATACCTGAAATCTTTGACATTTGTTCTATACCTATTCAAAACATCAATGTTGTTGGGATAAATTTTGCACACGCAATTGATGAAATGTGTGGTACTAAGAAAAAATTTCACCTTTTCCCTTCCATCACTGTTATTGTGAACTTTTTCTTTTGTGGCTGGTTTCTGGCTTTGCTGCATCGGCGATTCCTTTTTTGAACTGCACTATTACGCCTGAACGTACTTTTCCTTCTTGATTTGTTATTGCTACGGGACGGTGCCATATTTATATTTTTGTACAGAAAATCGTAAGAAATGTTATTTGAAATTATGGAAGATTATGTTTCCAAAATAGTAGAGGCGAAAAGGAATACACCCACCTTAACAAAGATCGGTGAGAATGCTAATAGCTCTGAGTATCAAAAATTCCTTGGATTTGGTTGGAGATTGATTGCATGATGAAGGAGGTTTCTGGGAAAGTTAATTACATATTCTGACGGAGTAGAAACCAAGAATTTTAGGATACTTCAGGTTATTTTGGATAATTCAAGAATTAATCCCACTAATTAAGTTTGATAAGATTTGGTCCCTAAAAAATAGCACATTAGTTATTATTTGAATTTGAATTTTGAAATTATAAATTGCTGGTTGATTTGTTAAATACAGTACAAATATGTTATAATTAGTAATATTAAAAAATTTAAAACAATCTAGTATAATTGAAAATCAATAAAAAATGTGGGTAGGATTCCTAATTTTCTCAAGAAATAAGGGTTATTTACACAAGTATGCCAAATCTGGGTTAATTACACAAGCATGCCAAAACTTGGGCCTTGAATTGAAAAAAAACTGTTCAATTGTAATTATTTGCAAAAATACAATTCAAATCCTAAAATTTGGTAAATACGTTAGAATCCAATTGCTGTTATTTTAGGAAAAATTAATTCACATTGAAAACCAGTAACCGTTAATAATGAATCCCACTAAATCTAGCCCCAACAAACCTCTACCAAATTCAAAAAAATTTAGTAAAAAACTCGACCACAGATTCGGGAAAAAAATAAATAAAAATTCATTGCTAAATCAGAAACACAAAATTCGGCATTGATTTCAGAACCTTCTTGAAATTGAAGAACACCCATTACATTCTAACAAGAGATCAGTGTATTCAACATATTTATTCACAAAATATGTAGTTATTATTACGTTTATCATGATTGATTTCAATGTCTCATCTCTTTTTGTATTTATCAAATGTTAAAGATATTGAAATTGTTGTAACTGAATAAATATATGTTAATTTATTTAAATTCATTGGTTAGTATGTTTATTGATATGTTATTGAGCTTTTCTATTAAGCAAGATAATGAATTATTTTCTAAAATTACATGGTCATAGATATGAATTCTATGTTTTATTTTATTATCTGTAATTATTTGAAAGGTTTTTGGTTGATGTCGTGGCTAAAATAGTTGGTTACAATATAGGGTAAATAGCACTAGAGGTCTCAAACCTTTGAACGTTGTAACAATGGGGTCCTGAACCTTTGTTTACTAGCAGCCGGAGTCTCAAACCTATAAAATGTTAGGCCTAAGGTCATTTTTTGACACAAACCGTCAGTTTGACCGTTAAATGGTTAGAATTTTGTTAAATAGACCATTTTACCTTTAAATTGAATGATTAAAAAAAATAAAAATAAAAAAATAAAAATAAAAATAAAAATAAAAATAAAAATGACAACTAAACCCCAACCAACAAAAAATAAAATTGCAACCAAACCCCAACTCAATCACTTCTTCTTCACCAAAATTACCGCCACCCATCAACACTACTGAAAAATTTGCCGCCGCTGCCGCCACCGCCACCGCAGGATTCCTCTTTCCAAGTGTAACCACCACCATAACGATAAAACAAAGAAATAACCTGCAAGAAAACCCCAAATCAGTTCAAAAATTCAAAACATAATTCCCAAATCAGATTTTCAAAATTATTTCCATACATCAGTATATCACCTTCTCTATACCCTCTTCGATGTTCTCCATCTTTTCTTGCTGACACACCAGAAATAGAATCTGATGCAACAGCACGCAATAAAGTATGAACAGACGAAGAATAATTTTGTTTAGAGCATAAACGTAGAAGAAATCTTGCATTAAAAGGATGAAATTGATGGACCCATTTGGGATTTGAAATCAATTCTGGTGTTTTTTTTTAAGAAATAATGCAATTGGAATTGGTTTTCTGGTTAAGGTTTTGGAGAGATTCATGTTGCCGAAAATTATGGATTTCTTGGAGGATGGAGAGTACTTTTGGTTAGAATTGGCAGAGGTGTCAACAAGGCAGAAAGAGGAGTCTTCGTCGGCGGCGGCGACAAATTTTCCTCAAATTAAACTCCAAATTTCAAAAAACAACAAACAACAAAATACAAAAAATTCAGAAAAGGATATGGATAAACAGAACTCTTCTAGCTCCCGAGGTAACACTGCGAGAAAGAGAGAGAGAGAGAGAGAGAGAGAGAGATTGCGTGGTCGAGCTTGTGAGTAAAACGAAACTCTTTCGTCGGCGGCGGAAAACGACGCTCTTAATTTCAAGATTCCCCTGATTTCTTTTTTTCACTTGTATACATCAATCCTTTGGTTGTTTCCCATCTAGCTGACTTGGAAAGAGGAGTCCTGCAGCGGCGGCAAATTTTCTGTTGATGGTGATGGGCGGTGATAATTTTGGTGAAGAAGAAGTGATTGGTTGGGGTTTGGTTGTAATTTTATTTTTTGTTGGTTGGGGTTTAGTTGCAATTTTTATTTTTATTTTTTTTAATCATTCAATTTAAGGGTAAAATAGTCTATTTAGCAAATTCTGACCTTTTAATGATTAAACTGATAGTTTCTGTCAAAAAGGGACCTTATGCACTAATGTTTCATAGATTTGAGACTCCGGCTGCTAGTAAATAAAGGTTCAGGACCCCATCGTTACAACGTTCAAAGGTTCAGGACCTCTGGTGCTATTTACCCTACAATATATGATATAATGGTGTTAGTTAATTTCTCACATTTATTATAGAGAGTGTAACAATTGATATTACGTTCTACGTTATAAATCGTTACATATTGTTCTAATTACCTGGATTCTCAAGTTTTTTTTTTTTTTTATTCAACACACCATCACAGCCCCAATGTGGTTTTTAGGCCTCCATCAGGGAAGGACGGGGGGGTTAAGGAAGCCCCAACCATATATAAAAAGCTCATAATAGTACAAGGGAGGGGGGCATAAAACCTGACCTCCAAGCACAATCGAATGAAAGAGTAAATGCAAAACAGAAATCAATAAATAAGGAGGTACTACCTCCCATACAAATGTCTAAAAAGAAACTATAAGCCTCTAACAGTAGGAAGTCCAAATTTGTCAATCTGGACTAGACTACGATGTCGTCGTGGAAGATCCTGAGAGCTGTACTCATAATAGTAGCGTCGATCCCAGCCCTCTGATGCAAGAAGATCAGCAACCTGGTTGCCCTCTCGGAAGATGTGAGTGATAGTATCCCTGTCCAGTGCTAGTAGATGCCTGATGTGCCGTAGAGTAGCCTGAATATGCCAAGGTCCTCCTCCCTTGGTGATGCAGTGGATTGCTAATGTAGAGTCTGACTCCACCCATAGAACTGATAACCCAAGCCTCTGAGCCAGAATGATCCCGTCTAGTATAGCTCGTAGCTCCGCCTCGAGAATGGTGCAGTCACCATAGAAAGAGAAGAATGCCCGAATGCACTGTCCTGACGAATCTCTGATAATCCCTCCGCCACTAGCAACCCCGTCCTTGACGCATCCATCAGTGTTGATCTTGTAGGATCCCACTGGTGGAGTACGCCAGAAAACTAAAGTGGGAGGAGGAGGGGAGGGGGTGGTAATAATGACACCAAAAAGCGGAGCGATGTCCATGTCTCCACGCCAATGGATGTGCCGAAATAAGCGGCCTGTATGCAGAAGCGAGATGGTGTGGTAAACTCTCCAAATGATCCTCCTCGGCTCCATAGCTATATCTCTGTGCTTCGCATCATTCCTTGCAGTCCATAGAAACCATAATATCAATAGAGGAATGATCGTGTGTATATGTCCCGTGCTGACAAACTGACCCGAGAATCTCCAAGTCTGGAAGCGATACTGGAATCCCTCGAGCGGCCTGAGGGTGATATGAAAGATGTCTGCAAAGTGTCTCCAAACAGTATCTGCTGTCGGACTATCAATGAATAAGTGCTGAATAGTCTCTATAGCCGAACAGCACTGGCACCTCGACGCCATATGACTCCCTATCCGTCTCTGGATCACCACATCCACTGGTATAAGCCCCTGCCACAATCTCCAACAGAAAAAGGAAACCGTGGTCGGAATAATCGAACTCCATATCATACGATATACAGCCTGAATAGTGCTCCCTGTACGAACAAGCTGCCATGCAGACTTGGTAACAAATCTTCCATCTGAAGTATCAGTCCATACAATCTGATCATCCACATGTGGGGTGATAGGGATGCTCCCTATCTGCTCAGCCATGGTAAGTGGAACGATCTGAATGAGTCTGTCATTATTCCATCCAATATTATCAAAGAAATCGTGCACCTGGATGGAAGAATGTGGTAGCTGCGGGAACTGATCAGCCAAAGTAGTATCGCCCATCCAGCAATCATGCCAAAAAAATATGTGACCCCGCCCTAGCTTCCATGCTATGTAGGACTCGGCCTGTGGTCCTATAAGCTTCAGCCGTCTCCAAACAGGTGAAGCATAATAAGGAACAGTAACCAGTATCGGATGTGTGCCCTGACAGTACTTACCCCGTAAAAACTGAGCCCAAAGAGATCTCTGAGATCTGAATAGCCACCATAGCTTCAGCGAGAAAGTGTCAACAAGGTCCTGTAACCGCCTAAATCCCAGTCCTCCCTCCTCAGTCGGGAAACATAAGTCCTTCCATCTCTTCCAATGAAGACGATGGGTATGATCTTTGGAGTCCCAGAGGAATCTAGCAAAGATGCTCTCTAGTTTCTTCAAGACAGCCTTGGGAGGATTCAAAATCTGAAGAAGGTAGAGAGGAAGAGAAGACAGAACAGACCGAATCAGAGTAATCCGTCCTCCAGGTGAAAGTAATCTCGAAGCCCAGCCAGATATCCTGCTTCGTACTTTCTGAATGAGACCATCGTATAGGAATATCTTACGATGCCCTTTGAACAGGGGCACTCCAAGATAAGTGAAAGGCTGCTGTTGGTGACGAAAGCCTGTCAGATGCTCAAGCCTGTGTATCTGCTGAATAGTAAACCGTCTGGGTAAAATAATCCCGCTCTTATCTCTATTCACTAACTGGCCCGAAGCACGCTCATAGTGCTCGATACACTGTAGGACCCGTCTAATAGACTGCTTCTGACCGTTAGCGAAAATGATCATATCATCTGCAAAACATAGATGTGAGATAAGAGCATCCCCTCCATGTCTGTAAGCCATCGAAGCTATCTGCTGATACTGCCGAGTAAGGATGCGCGAAAAATAGTCAGCCGCTAGAATAAATAACGATGGAGAGATGTGATCACCCTGTCGAAGCCCCCTGGATGAGGGGAAAAAACCACATGGTCTACCATTGAGCAGGACTGAAAAGTGACACTCTGAGATGCACCTCCGTATCCGGTCTATCCATATAGCATCAAATCCAAAGCCCTCCAAAACAGAGATCAAGAAACCCCAATCCAGGCGGTCATAGGCCTTAGCCATATCTAGCTTGAGGATAGCATTACCCCCTCGCACCTTCGTATCCAGTGTGTGTAGAAGCTCCTGCGCAAGGAGGATGTTATCCCTAGAGGTGGCAAATGGGCCAAATGGGCCAGCCCAGCCCGAAATTTGACGGGCCAAAAAAAAAATTGGGTTGGGCTAGCCCTAGCCAATTTTACACGGACTCATATTTGCTGGGCCAACCCAGCCCGATTTTGTGTACCGGGCTACCGGGCCAGCCCAACATAAATTATTTAATTTATTTTTTAAAAAAAAAATGTAAAATTTTAACCATCTTTCCTTCTCCCCCCCCCCCCCCCCCCCCTCCGTCGCGAAACCAGCTGGTTTCGCGACCCCTGGTTTTTCGCGAAACCAGGGATCGCGAACCCTGGTTTCGCGACCGGGGGGGAGAGATTTCCCCCCTTGTCGCCGGGAAATCCCGACGACAAGGTGGGGAGAAATCTCCCCCCCCCCCCCCCCCCCCGCGAAACCAGGGTTCGCGTCGCGAGCGAACCCTGGTTTCGCGGGGGGGAGGATTTCTCCCCCCCTTGTCGCCGGGATTTCCCGGCGATAAGGGGGGGGAGAAATCCCCCCCTCCCCGGTCGCGAAACCAGGGATTGCGATCCCTGGTTTTTCGCGAAACCAGGTGGGGGGGGTTTTCCCCCCTTGTTTCCGGCACCGGCGCGACCGCCGGTCGCCGGTGCCAGAAACAAGGGGGGAAAATCCCCCTTTGTTACTGTTACAGAGAGGCGTAGGCGTAGGGGAGGGGTTGGGTTGGGTTGGGGTGGGGTGTTGGGGTTGGAGTAGGGGTGTGTGATTTGGATTCAATTTTTTTTTGCTGGGCCAGCCCAAAATAAATGGGCCACCCCGGTTTCAGCCCGATTGGCCCGGTGGGCTAGTTGTACTGGGCTGAATTGGCCCAATTTTTATTTGATCAATTTTTTATTGGGCCAGCCCAGCCCAGAGACCGGGCTATCTGGGCTAGCCCGATGGGCTGGCTCATTTTGCCACCTCTAGTTATCCCCAATGAGTCGTCCTGGGATGAATCCGCTCTGAGGTGATGAAATAATCTGAGGAAGTATGTTACTCAGTCGCGAATTCAGCAGCTTTGTAACCAACTTATTAAAAACTGTACATAAGCTGATAGGACGAAACTCAGACCACCGACATGCATTATCCCGCTTAGGGATCAATACTATAGAGGTAGCTGAAAAACCTCTCGGAAAATGCCCCCCTGCGAAGAAGTCCAGTACTGCCTGAAAAACATCATCTGAGATAATATCCCAACACTCCTGAAAAAAGTGTGAAGAAAATCCATCTGGCCCCGCTACACTGTCAGGATCAATACTGAAGATAGCCTCCCGAACCTCAGCCAAAGTCGGTATCCGATTGAGCTGCAAATTATCCTCATCGGACACCAGTCTAGGAATAATATCGGGTCGAATAGGATCGACAGGCTGAGGAGCAGCTGACAAAAGTTCCTGAAAAAATGACACAGCTGAAGGCTGAATAGCCTCCTGAGAGTCAAACACTTCCCCCGTCTCGGAAGTAATAGACCTAATCCGAGATCGGATCCTACGCCCCTGCACCATAGAATGAAAATACCGGGTGTTGTGGTCTCCCTCACAAACCCAACGAGCCCCTGACTTTTGTTTCCAAAAAGCCTCCTCAACAGATAAAGTCTGGTTCAGGCCTGCCTGAGCCTGGTGTAACGTATCACGGTGGGCTGGAGTAGGATCACTATCATAGACGGACTCTGCCTCGTCCACCCTACACTCTGCATCCCTGACTCGCTGGAAGATGTCACCAAACACATGTCGATTCCACCAACGAAGGCCCTGTTTGAGCCTAAAAATCTTCTCCCAAAGAGCAGTCATTCTCGTATGATGAGTCGGGAAAGACCACTTTTGGGATATGAAGCTCAAGAAGTCATGATGTCTAGACCAAACGTTGAGGAATCGAAACGGACGAGGTCCTAAATCGTCATCAGAAGACCACTGAATCAAGAGCGGAGAGTGATCTGAAGTACTTCGGTTCAGATGCTGAACCGAGAAGCGAGAGCAAGAAGAACCAACTGCTGAGTTAATCAACACTCTGTCGAACCGTTTCCACACTCTCCCATTAGTCCACGTATACTGACTACCACTGTAACCTGCATCAGTCAAGCCACAATCCATCATCATATCTGCAAAATCAGATGTACCTCTGTCTCGAGTGTTATGACCAGTACGCTCACCATTGTGAGCAATCACATTAAAGTCTCCCCCAACCATCCACGGCCCATCCACTACAAGAGAAATCTGGTAGAGTCCCATCCATAAATCCCTGCGCCCCGCCGGCGAACAAGAAACATAAACTGGGGTAATATACATCGGCCTGGACAGTCTGGGATCCTCAACTCTAATGTGGAGGAATTGGGGATGATCAACACATGAAGCAACTGTAGTCCCCAAATTCCAAAAGCACCAAATTTTACCCGACTCATTCTCAAGGCCCACATCAAATGCGAGAGATCGTCGGATAAAGTCAAAGTTTTTCTTCAAAACAAATGGCTCCAAAATCACTAAGAAGTAAACCTGGTGAATCCGAACCAAGTAAACCTGGATTCTCAAGTTGTTAGCTAAAATCTTACAAATAGTTTAAGATTCAATTTACATTTATTTGTGATGAGTTGGGATTGAAATAATAATTGATGTGAAGATTGTGTTTCAAGCCATGTAATTTTCTATTTTTGTATAATTATGGACTCTACTAACGTGTTTGTCAAATACAGTGGATTTTGGGATGGAAACAACAATTACAATAGTGTGGCGTTCGTTGGGATTCTTGTTCCAATTAGATGTACATACGTAAATATCATGGACAACCTTTCCAATAGATTAAATCTCGATTGAACAACAACAGTTATAACGATACAATATCAAGTTGATCAAACCATGACTTAGTTGAAGATTTCAGAGAACGCCTCCATAGCATTCTATTTAGAGCTTAAGAGAAAGGATCATATACTCACAAGCTTCATTCTTACACATTCAGGACGAGAAAAATCTCCTTAAATGAAGTGATTGTAGCACTTCAACATTTGTAAATGCAAACGTGAGACTCAACAATATGTTTATGGGGTTTCTAAATTGCTGAGGTTACACATTCGTGTAACTGATTAGTTGATGACAATCTCATCTCTTACAATACCAACAGCTGACGAGGTAGTATTTGAGCTATGCCAAAATGGGCTAAGATACAATGTATGAATATTGAACCGAAAAATATTGTAAATACAGATCCAAAAGTTGACACCATTGAAAATGATGAAATTTAACAGATAAGATTATGTTGAGGAATAGTATTATATGAAATAAATAATAAGTTTTAGTTCAAGGTAAAAAGGCCAGACAAGAATGAGTATGTGCTTGAATGTTAGAGTCCTGATTGTGCGCGGACTTTCAGAGCTTCAAAACTCGAGAAAATCGACTTGTTCAAGATAAGAAACATAACAAATCATCACACATGCAGGTTAGATGTGATGTTGGGTGGTCACCGGCAAGCAACAGGGATGCCGTCAAGCATCGTTGGAAAGAACCATATACAGATCAGTTTGATATAATGAATGAAATGATGAATGCATACGGTGTAATGATGAGTTACGAGAAAGCTTGGTGGGCAAAAGATCATGCATTTCGTACTATAGTGGGAGATTGTGAAGAGTCCTATGAGAAGATACCAGCATATCTATAGATGTTATGAGAGAAGAATCCAAGATTTGTTACAAAGGTTGAAACTATTGTGTATAATCAATTTTTATATCTCTTCATGGTGTTGGGAGCACCAGTGCAAGGGTAAGATGTCTGTAAGCCTATAAGTGTTGTTGACGGAACATACTTGAATGGCCATTATGGTGGTACTTTGTTCACGGCTTGCGGGCAGGATGCTAACAATAATATGTATTTGCTTGCATTCGGAATTGGTGGCTTAGAAAATAATGATTCATGGAAGTGGTTTATTTTGATATTAGTAAAATATATGGGGGGTCGACAAGATCTATTTATCATATCAGATAGATGTGATGACATTAAGAATGAAGTTGAAAAGGTGTATCTGATTGCAACATATGGTATATGTCCCTACCACTTGTTACAAAATGTGAAAACAAATTCTCTAAGAAAAGAGAAATACATAACATTGCCATTCAACACGGCTGCTAGAGCCTACATAGTAGTTGAGTTCGAATATCAAATGAAACAATTGGACAAAATTGACGAGGACATCCAAAAGTACCTGGTAATTTTTATACATTCGTGTTCATTACAATGCTGTTATGTTTCCTTATACAAAAATAACAAAATATGAAATTTTCTTCACTTAGGTTGAGAAATTTGGGCATGCTATATGGACACAATCGCATATGAGAAGAAACTAGTATTTGTTCATGACATTAAATATTGTTGAATCACTAAATGCAGTTACAAAGGTGACAACCAGTCCATTGAGGCGTTGTGGGGTCCTTGAAGCGTATGTCACAAAACTAGTTTTACAAAACAAGACAAATTGTAAGGTCCCAGAATTTTATCTTCAAAGTTCTTAAACCTAGATTAATTAAATTAAATTCAATTTAGACTCGTAAAAATAGTGGACATGTCTGCAGTTAGAACTGACGTATAACGTTAATAATAGTTCTGACGTTGATAATAGTTCTGACACACACAATGTAACGCCCCAAAAATTTAGAATTTTTATTTCGGGCTAAGTAAATTTCTTAGCAATAGTTATGGCCACATGTCCGTCCAAAGTCCAAACGGGGTCCAATAATAATAATCGACCCGAGTCCACTAAATAAAATATCTAACGATTTTTTAGATTTATTATTAGTTAATTAAATTAATAAATTATAATTATTTTTATATAAATGGCAAGATTTGTAAGATATTTTAAATTATGGTATTTTTACCATATCAAAACCTTACCAAAACCCAAATAGGTAAGTTTCTTGATATGCTTGCACAAGAATGGAATAAACCCCAAAACCCCAAAATTCATTCCCTCCTCTCTCAAAATTCGGCCCCCTCCCCTATTTCTCTTCCTTTTTCACTTACACACCTAAGCCATTTTTACAAAGAAAGAAAAGAGAAGAACAGAGAAGAAAGAAAAGAGAAGAAGAGATATTTTCAAAGGTTTTTCATCATTTTTCAAGAAATAAGGTAGGAATATTTTATGCAAGTTGATTTAAATCCCTTTATGTATTGTAATCATGTGTATGCTATGTTATATGATTTAATGTTTATGGCCATCCGGATATGAATGTAGTTTGTTCATTTGGAATGAACAAGAATGAATGTTTATCCTACTTTGGATGAAATTGAAGAATGTTTATGGTTTTAAATCCTTTGGGATTAAACCTAAGAAAGAATGTTTGGTTTTAAATCCTTCGGGATTAAACCTATGAATGAATTTCGGGTTTCGACCCTTTGAGCTCACCGGAATATAAATGTTAGCATGGTTTACTTACATTTAATTGCGATACATATATTGGGATTTGCATATATTTATAAATGATAATATTCCTGTTGAGTTTTTCCCAAACTCACCATTTCTCCCATTCTTAGATTGATTGTAGGGTTGGATGAAGGCTTGATGATGAAGGGATTGAGCCATGGGAAAAGGAAAAGAGATTTCGGGCAAGAAGACGAATAAATGTCAATTTCTTTATGATGTTATGATTTCTGAATTTTACATGTTAAATGATGTTTTTGATAAGATTGTTAATTTCTAATGTGGCATGAACTTGTTGGAAACTCTATGAAATGATATTTTAAACTTGATGAATGTTAGAGAATGTTTAAAAGGGTTTAATGTTGACCGAGATGTAACTGTCCAGAAATTCCAGCTTGCAAGTCCAGTTTCAAACGGTTGTGCTGAATGGTAGAATTCAGGTTTTGGGACAAAATTTGGTGGGATTGATAAACCATCAATTTCAGTCCTTTGAAACTTGGAATCACCTCGTTCGGATGTCTGTAGAGCAAGATATGCAAGTTTTGGTGACGATGGACAGTTCTACTCGGGAATCTGCCTTCCTTGTTTTAGAAGTTGATTTGGAGACTTTACATATTTTATTAAATTCTGAATTTTGGATATGATTTGATATGCTATGTTATGTTTTATCCCTAAAAATATTATAATTTTTCAAGCCCTTTTAATAGGGAAAATTTGGGATTTAAAATGAGTCTGAAAGCTGTCTAGCTTATGTTTCTTGTATACTTTGATTCCCTTTTGATAACCTTAACCATTTCCTAAAATTGTGAAATTTTAGTATGTGTTTGATGGATGAGTTATGATTATTTGGTTAAAACTTCATAAGCTTTTATGACCTTTGGGTTGCTCATTTGAGTGAATAAGAAATAAAGGGCATTAATCTTATGTTATAATTAGGTACACTACAGGTTTAGACTTTCAATCAAATCCTCTAAGGGTTGATAAGCCTCCATTTTAGAGCCCATGTAGTTGATAAGTTCACATTTGTAAACTATTTGAATAATGTCTAGAATTCCGCAAAATTTTAGTTTACTTTCGAGCTCTAAAATGGTAAGAAGATGAGAGACGAACCGAGGCCTCGTAGAGGAGGTTTTGGGGCGCCACACACAAGGAGGTGTTCGCAATAGCTGGTATTAAATACGAAAATTAATGAAGTAAACTAAATACGAACACTAGATGTAACATGGTAAACTTCAAAGGAAAACATCCACGGGTCTCATGCCATGGGTAAAACAATCCAATTATTAGTGATAAAAAATTACAATAGTATCTAGTTTTGGTAATTTCACTAAATTAATAAAATAACAATAAAAAAATTCAGATCGACTCTCATTTGATACTTTTTCTTTTGACTAGTTGATTAAGTGGCATAAACCTACCCATCTTGACTTTATCGTCAATTTCCTATTGTACTCAGCTACTACCACCACTTGGATTAAGAATCACCGGCCTTAACTTCAAACCAAGTAACTTGATAAAAAATGGGATTGTTGTTTTAGTACCAATTGTTTTTAACTCTTCAATGACTTGGAGGATTCGATTTCTTTAAAAAACTATTCAAGAAAGCACCATGTCCTTGAAGTCAGCTGAGCCTATGCTTAAATATCAAGAACAAAAATTATATTTTCCAAAGCTTAATTCCTTAGTAATGTTTTAACCTTACTTATAGATAAAGTAAATATTAATTAAGGAATTATATCTTACCTAAAGATCTGAAATAAAAGAGGTTAGAAATAATAATAAAAAAGATACAAAAGATTTTCTAAATTTATAGATAGAAAATATAAAGAAGGTCAAATTAATTGATCATCCTAATATATTTTCTTCCTAAATAAATTTAAAAAAATATATGAGATTGTACATAACCTAAAATACACGAGCTGTACAGATCATAACATATAAAGTGTAACTTATACGTTTTGGAAAATATCTGCTTACAATCTCAGCCAGTAAGATCTCGTAACATCATGTTCAGTTAGAACGTGTACGCTTACCTCCTTTTTTGACAATAAAAATCAACAAGATAAATTAAGAAAATAAATTTAAAATATATGTAAAAATATGTGGCACCCATATTTTTCTAACAATATCCCTCTTTGACTTTACTTAATTACAAAACCTCATGAGTTTGTGCTAACCATGTAATCAACCAAAAAAATATGAGCATCAGCATCACACAATAATTAACCACTTAAAACAGTTTTCAACATTACTCCCCAACACGTATCTACTCCTCCTTAGCAACACAACATAATACAAACAAAGTGTTTAATTAACACCACCAAACACACAAAACCTACTAACTCAACACTAAAGCACTACTCCATCTTTTTGTAAGAAGAAACATCCAAAGTTATGGAAAAGAGAGGGAAACACAAAGACAAGTATAGTGTTAAGTTTAATATAGTTATCCAACAAATAGTTAGATGCAGTCAGTCATTGGATGGCTTGGACTTCTTGGTACCAGATATTGAAGGCCCTCCACTCTTCTTGCGACTCGGACAGATGGTTGATTTTTGGTCCGCCCAGTCAAAGGAACGAAATAGGAATATCTTGTTTACATCTAGGTCCAAAGCCAGCCGTCACTAGTCCATGTCCACCAGGAGAGTCTGATGTAAAAAACTCTGGATAGCCTGGTATATTTACTCTAAAGGCAATGCGAACAATCTCATCACCCAGGTAGTGTATGCTCTCCAGAACTCTACGTAAAAATTTAAATTCATTAGTAAAACTTTGAGTAAGAATAAAGATCCGAGCTACCTGATCCTTAATAGTCTCCAACTGTGTCTCCTGTGCATCCAAATAAGTGGAATGGTCTATAGAGGACATAATATGTCGAGGAACTTTAGGGTGGGATTTGGAGAGCGAACCATATTCGTAAATTCATGCATGCCCAAGGTGGTTAAATCATTAGAAAATCGGTCAACGAGCATCAGTAGCACACCAAGATGAGCTAGAGAATGATAAATCAAATAAGGATGGAGAAGTCTGTACTATTTTGCTCTCATTGGCCCTTTATATATATAATTAGGTCAAAGATCATCTTGGGCAATTCTACATTAATCTTCATGCCTAGCTTGTGCAAAATGACTGCCATTTCTCCAGAAATATCAGATCGATGTGTTAATGGATTAGCATTGTGGATCAAAATTTTGTGCAGTACTTTATACTTTGGAAGCAACCTAGAGGCCATGAGTTCTTCCACCTTTAGCCATGGTGCACCAGTCATCTCCATGGCAATGACATCCTTCGTTAGTTCATTATTATTTAAGGTAGTCACCTCATCCATACCCAACTAGTCATGCAATGAGTTTGGACTAAAGATGATGTATCACCCTCCCACATAAGCCTACCATCTCAACTCATCTCCTACTTTTCCAAGATTTTTAGGCATATTTACCATAAACTCCTTTACCAAAGTTTCATTAAACTTTCCAGACAAAGCTAATGAATTATGAAGTTTATGAACACCAACAAGACCATCCAAGTCAATTGAAACAAACTCATAAAGTGCTACTTTGTACTCAACAATGAACTTGTGGTAAGACAGACGTGAATGACATATACAAACTTTCAGCTAATTCAATTAAAAAGTAGTAGTTAAGATGGTTAATTGAATGTCTACCTCTTGTAAGGGTCTCAAACCTGAAGAAGTATGGGTCATAATTGAGAGTAGGCAGTATCCGGTATGCACATAAAGATAGTATAGATGGTCTGTTCTGACTGGCTAGAATGGCTTTTCATCTCCTTTTCTGACCTTCCATTTGCCTTTCTCTGCTCTAGTGACTGTTTGTGGATGTGGAAGATTAGGTGTGTATACAGATAATTCCTTAGAGCATCCTTCAAACTTAGGCCCAGATTTTTGTGGAGTAGGTCCAACTTGGCCCTCAAAGCCTTCAGCTTCTGGGAGTTCTAACATGTCCTTTTTTTGTATCCTTGTCTTTCTCTAGCTTAGAGACTGGATTTTCTGACTCGTCTTCACCAGTTTCTGAATTTTTATCAGCCTCTCTGTTTGATTTGGATGTCTTTGACCCATCTACCTCTAGTTCCTCAGATCCTTGTGCACTAACAACAACTTTTTACTTAGCTAAGTTACTGGTTCATTTGATTTTGCAATGGGTGGGACTTATGTAGAAGGTTTGAACATGGGAGTTGATAGAGATTTAGTGGTTTTGACTAGGGATTGTTAAGGGCACGATGTTAGAGGATATACTACCAGTTGGTGCAACATCAGTGGGTGATTGTTCTCGATCAGAAATAGAGTGTTACTGCCCTATTATGCTTCACCAGAGGCTTTTCACCAGTGTGACCTCTTCAACATTTTCTGATGCGGGACAGACAGAGTAGTAGCAGCCCTGCTTGATGAACCACCTTGTGTTTTCTTTACTTTGGAAATTTTGGATTTTGCCATTGTTATCCCTACAAAAAGCTTATACCAAAATGTAGCGATTGAAATTTTTTTCGTCTTTTAATTTCAATAAAATAAAATTTTAACTTCTGGCATCTCTACGAACTTCCTAATACGTTTTTAAAATATTTTTAGTCGCTTTAATTTTTGCACGTGCTTGTTTTTTATATGTGAAATTTTATTAATTACCGAGACTAATTTAATTTTCTTAACCAGAATATTTTTTGGGTTAATTGTAAACTAATTGTTTAAATTAAAAACCAACAGAAATTTAAACATCTTCTCGGCCGACTTTTCGATCATTTTATTTAGCCAATTTATTCACCTATTTTTAGCCCAAAACCCGATCCACCTAACTGCCGGAAAATCACCCCCAAACATTTCCTTATTTCTTGCCAAATAAACAGCCCGCAAATCCATTCTGAAAATCATCCTTTACTCTCTTATCCTTCAGCCAATTTTCTCCCTCATGATCAGTACTCTTTACCCACATTGTTACCCACTTATTACAGCTATTTTACTCCCAACTAAACTACTGGAAACCATCCCAAGGTTCTCCTGCAAACCTATTGAAAATTGCCCATTTAGATCCCATTTTCTATCAGCTTTTTAGCCACAAAACTGTCATTAGTTTTCCAAGACTCAACCCACTTCAAAACTGCCCAGCAACCTCCAGAATTTGGCCCACCTATTAAGCTTTTTCTCCTTTTGTTTTTGCCATCTCACACTCTAGTTTAAATGCCATTTTCTCTCCAGATTTAAGCCCCTATATCTCTGATTTTTCTCTGCTTTTCAACCACCAAAAACCGGCAGCAACACCTTCCGTTAATTCCATATTTTTAACCCTCCCAAAACACTTCTCAACTCCACCTATTTCATGCACTAATTTCCATTCTAGCACGCCTTTTTTTCAGCAATATTTTTCCTTCTTTTTTTCCTTTTGCTTTTCAAATTTGAGCCTCCAAAGTCCCTGATTTTCTCTTAAATTTCTATGTATAAAATAACAGCAAACACTCATTTACCCCTCTATTTTTTCCCCTTCTCTTTTTCAGTCAAATAGCATACCATTTCAACCATTATTTTACTCCATTTTCCTCCTTCTTCACATTTATTTTTGTCACCCAAACCATACTACAACACATGGATTTTTTTAATAAAAAAGAAAAATGCACATAATTGAATTGTGGAAAAGAAACAGTCAATTTCCATCTACATTTCAACTCAACAAGACTTTAATTTTACAAGGCAGTTTTTTTATACTACTTAAAACAATATTTATGAATTTTATTTTTGGAGAAATAATACGTAAATTTATGCCATGCTTAATGATTTAAATATTTATGAAATTTTATATTTGTTTTACTTATGATAAAATGTTACGTTGAGTTGAAAGTTCTAAAATAGATATTGAATTTTTCTACTATAAATGTTATGAAAAACGTGACTAAATTTTATGAAAGTTTATTTTAGTCCTCAGAATTTAATTATAAGATGATAGAAATCCATCTAATCGGATTTTTTATAATTAGTATTTCAGACATGGTTCCATCGAGTGAGTACTATCTAGAGCGAGCCGAGGCAGCAAGAAATGATTACATACATTTTGCTTTGGATCCCGAGTGGTCGATTGGCCATCATGTCGGTACCCATAGGGCTCATGTATCAGGACGATGAACTATGATTTGGTCGAAACTTATGTAGAGTCCATTGCTCATAAGTTGATTCACTGATTGGCCCGAGACAACCGATAGCCATGGAGATTCTGAGAGACCTAGAGAAGTTCTACCACCTGGAAGTGGAGTATGACGTGTATAGTGAGACACTCATTATACACTGGAAAGAGTACAATCTATATGGTGGCGATCCATACCCTATCCCTGAGACGGCTCCAACAATTGAGCTCGTTCCTGAGCTTGCTCTAGTAGTTGAGTTAGTGCTAGAGCCGGTTCTAGTTTTTGAGGAAGATCCAGTTATTAAGGTCGAGGAAGACCCAGAAGAGAATCTCGAGAAGGAGTCCAAGGCCAAGTCTTGTGTTACCTCATATGACGAGGCTCCACAGTCAAAGAGACCTAGAGTGCATGAAGGTTGGATCAGCGATGACGATGCTTAGAGATAGCATAGTAGTAGCAATAATAGACATATGTTTTCTTTTTAGTCGTTATTTTAGCATGCATGTATAGTTACTTTACCGTTGTTTAGTGCTAGACACTTTTAGTTCATTGTTTGTACCTTTCGAAGGATGATTTAAATATATATGAGACATTATTTAATTTTTCTCCGTTGTTTAGTGCTAGACACTTTTAGTTCATTGTTTGTACCTTTCGAAGGATGATTTAAATATATATGAGACATTATTTAATTTTTCTTTGTCGATGCCTCTTTTAGATATATATATATCATTGTGTACGGTATTTGTTTCAGTGGGTTACAAATTCTTTTTATTTGGTTTATTTTAAAGGAAATGGCACTTACTATGCAAATGAGAGCTATCATGGATTTACAACTCACGGTATAGGAAATGAGGCACGTGTTGGCATCTTAGATCCCCCATTAGCACCGTGGGTACCACAAGTGCCTTAATCCCAACAAGCCTCCCGATACATCACTTTGTCCCTGCCATGCTAGTAATTGAGTAATTTCGTCAATACTACCTGTCGATAATGCCTTCTTACTTTCAATGACAGAAAGGATCCACTTGCAGTCGAATAATGGTTGCGAACAATCAAGCAAATTTTCTGGCACATCTGTTGTCTAGAAAATCAGAAGGTTCTTTGCGCTGAGTTCATGTTGATTAGCCAAGCAGGTCACTAGTGGGAGTCTTCATCATGCACCCGTACTGAAGATGAACATAATAATCTCTCATGGGTTTAATTCAAGATCGAGCCGACAGAAAAATATTTTCCACAGGATCTGCGAGATTACAAAGAGTTGGAGTTTCTGCATTTAGTTGAAGGAGATATAGAAATCACCGAGTATGAGCAAAAATTTGAAGAACTATCACGCTATGCTCCGTACTTGGTCATCATTGAGCTAATGAATGAGAGACGCTATGAGAAAGGGTTGTGTCCAGAAATCAGACAAATTGTTAGTTTGCACGTGCTTCTAACTTTCAGAGCAGTGGTTTAGAAAGCTCAGACAATGTATTTCTTGGGTTTAAAGACCAAAGTTCAGGGACAACAGAGTGACTCAGGAAAGAGAAAGTGGCAAGATCAGAATAGAAATCAAAATTTGAACCAGTTCAAAAGAAAGAATCATGGTGGTGATTGATACTTTAGCAATAATGTCTGCTATCGGTGTGGCAAGTCAGACCACTATATGTTGTAATGTCGAGCAGTGTCGACAAAGGTTAATGATCAGGTAAAGAAAGGAAAATCCAGAGTGTTCGCCATGACTCAAAAGGAGGCCGTCCAAAATCTGGACATTATTACGGGTATGTTATCTGTCTCTACCGTACCTGTTTACATTCTTATTGATTCTAGTGTGGCACATTGTTTATATCTGATGCATGCCTAGTGAAGTTAATATTTTATGTTATAAAATAGATATGCCATCAGGAGAATCTATAGATACGGATTAATTAGCTAATGAAGTTCAGATATATTTTGATGGGTTAGTGTTGACTGTAGACCTGCATGTTATAAATTATATGAGAGATTTTGATATTATCTTGGGTATAGATTGGATGGGTAGTAATCGTACTACCATTGTATATTTTGAGAATGAAGTAAACTTTCAAAAACCAGGGGAGAAAGAGTTCAAATTTTATGGGTCAAAGATTAAGGAACTTCCTTGCCTTATCTTACCTTTGCAGGCAGGGAAGTTGCTAAAGAAGTGAGATTGTCAAGGGTTTCTAGTCAATCTCACTGGTAACCTATCTGAAGAATTATCAGTGGATAATGTGTTAGTAGTTCAAGAGTATGCTGACGTATTTCTAGATGACCTATTAGGTATCCCGCCTAATAGGCAAGTGGAATTCACGATAGATCTGATACCTAGAGCTACACCCATGTTAAAGACACCCATGTTAAAGGGTTTGCATCAGATGCCACCAAAAGGTATGTATATATATATATATATATATATATATATATATATATATATATATATATATATATATATATATATATATATATATATTTCTTTTGAATACTCATTGTGCTGATTTTCTATTTGTTTATTCTTCAAAGCACTTGGAGTTGACTTTTACATAGCTATAGGGCCCCTTTTCTTCATGATATATGTTCATTATCAAGGACGACATTTTCTACTAAACTTTTATGTTAACACAATAATATATTATAGTGTCGAAAGACACAGATACTGACTATGGGTCAACAATGGAGTACAAACCATTTTAAAGATAAAAACCCAGTAGGACAAAATCAATCTAGTCAAGATGTCCCTAAAGTGTGCTTATATGACTATGTTTACCATAAAGTTTAATGAGCACAACATATTGATTGGTTAATCTAGGTTTATCCTAATATTCATAGACCAATCATAAATTTGTTTCATATACTATTTACAAAAAACTCAAAATAAATAAAAACAATGCTACTTCTACAAAGTATACCAATAGCTTTTTAATGCATCAAGAAAATACCTACAACTTTTTGTAAAGTCTCATATCTAACAGTGTCTAAAGCTTTGGTAAGCAAATCAGTCAACTGATACTCAGTCTAAATATGTTCAAAGTGATTACTTTTCTTTCGACAAAATCTTTAATAAAACGATGTCTAATGTCAATAACACTAGAGTGCTGAACATGATTTTTAAAAATGTTAATAACACTAGTGTTATCACAAAACATAATAACAGAATCCTAAGCAATACCATAGTCACTGAGCATTTGCTTCATCCATATTAACTGGGTATAGCAACTACCGACAGCAACATACTCAACTTTTGTAGTAGATGATAAGGAGATGGAGTTTTGTTCCTTACTCAACAATGCAATGAGATTGTTACCAATGTAGAAACATCATCCAATCACGCTTTTCCCATCATCCATGTTTCCTGTCTAGTCATCATTAGTGTATCCTACAAGATGAGAATTAGTATCATTAAAATATCATAAACCAAAATTAGAAGCACAGTTAACATAGAGAATAATTTACAACAACAAGATGAGATTCTTTTGGTGTGGCTTGATAACGCACGCAAACTCCCACAATGAATGATATGTTAGGATGACTTGCAGTCAGGTACAACAGACTGTCTATCATGTTCTGATACAAACTGGTGTCGACTTCCTTGCCCTGGTCATCTTTGGAGATCTTTAAGGACGTGGGCATGGGAGTTCTAATTCCATTGGTCTGTTCTAGGCCAAACTTCTTTACCAATATTTTGCACACTTAGCCTGTGAGATAAAAATTCCTAAGTCAACATGTTTGACTGCCAAACCGAAAAATAAATTTTGTTCACCAAACATACTCATCTCAAATTAATTTTGCATAAGTTTAACGAACTTTCTGGATTCTATCTATGAGGTAGAACCAAACACAATATCAGCAACGTAGATTTGTACAATTGTTAATCCAGGTTTAAAATTTTTGATGAACAAAGTCATGTCAGCTCCTTTTTTCTTGTAATTTTTTTCCAGCAAGAACATTGTTAGTCATTCATTCCAATCATGTAGAACTTGTTTTAGTCTGTACAAGGTCTTTTTGAGTTTGAACACATGGTTGGGAAAAAAAGGATCTACAAATCCCTTAGGCTGCTCAACATAGGTTTCTTCATTCAGAATCTCATTTAGAAAGGCACTTTTGACATCCAATTGGTAGAGCTTGAATCTCATTTGACATGCCAAAGATAGTAGGAGTCTAATGGATTCAAGTTTGGCTTCAGGTGCAAAATATTTCATCAAAATCTACTCTTTCCACTTGACTGTATCCCTGTGCAACTAAACGTGCCTTGTTTCTGACTATGTTGCCATGTTCATTAAATTTATTTTTGTAGATCCACTTTGTCCCGATCACATTTGCATCCTTAGGCTGAGGTACAAGTTCCCACACTTTACTCTTCTTGTATTGCAAGAACCCATGTTTCATCTTCAATTGTTTCATTTATATTTTTGGGTTCAATCTATAAAATATAGCAAACATTTCCAAGTTCAGTAGCAAGCATCCTTCTAGTCACCATACCTTCATCGAAATTAGAAAGCACATTGTCCAATGGATGTGCCTTTTGTATCCAGGTAGGTTGTTGTCTTCTAGTTTCCTGTTCATCATTCACATTTGGTAGGTCAGAACCTCCAGGAATTGGGACAGAGACACACAAACCAGATTCTGGTAGTTCAATCAGTTTGTTAATGTCAGACACATAGTTGTCTTGATTGTTCTGATTTCCACCAACCTATTATTCCAAGGTCTGAATATGTGGTTCCTGCGAATAGGAGGAAAAGTCATCAGTATCACCAATTTTGACATTGATGGACTCTATGATAGTTTGAGTTTGCATGTTGTAGATTTTGTAAGCTTGTCTGTTTTCTGAATAGCCAATAAAGACTTTTTTTTATCACTTTTTGAATCAAATTTATTCAAGTGTTCCCGATCATTCAACCTGCAGCACTTGCTACTAAAAGTATGTAAATACTTGAGATTCAATTTCTTTCCCTTCTAGATTTCATAGGGAGTTTGTGTGGTACCTGTTCTAATGACACACGGTTCAAAATATAACATGTAGTACCAATAGCTTCAGCCCACACTTTAACTGGAATTATTTTTACTATTTAGCACTATTCTAGATATCTCTTGTAAAGACCTATTATTTTTCTACAACCCCATTCGTTTAAGGAGTTTTAGGAATAGAAAACTCATGAAATATGCTATATTTTTCACAGAATGTAGAAAAACTGGCATTTTTAAACTCATATCTTTGGTAATTCTTAATCCTCATTAGTTTTATCCCCTCAAAGTATTTCTCAGTTGTTAATTTTAGGTGCAAAAACTTAAAATTTTCAAATGCATCAGACTTCTCTCTTAAGAAATCCATCCAAGTGTACATAGAAAAGTCATCCACACATATATAGATATATTTTTTGCCACCAATACTCTCAGTTGAATAGGTCCCATTAAATCAACGTGTAATAATTCTAATACATAAGATGTAGCAAGAAATTGACATTGTTTGTGTATACTTATAACTAGCTTAACCTTGTGGCATGAACCACAAACACCTTTAAGCTTTTGAGCAAGCCTAGGAACTCCTCGTACTTCATTCAATTTTATTAGTCTCAACATATCATGTAGTTTAAGTGTCCCAACAGATTGTGCCTTAAATATGTAGAATCAGCATTTGAAACATGACAAGTAAATTTAATGTCAAGTAGATAAAATTTATCACTAGATCTTGTTTTTGTACATGGAGTTCATCTCGGATTCCATGGCTTCCTGCCATCTCTTTGAGTGTTGTGACTTCAATTTTGCATAAGCAGTAGGTTCATCTTCCTCGATTAGTAATACATTACTAGTAATCAGGTGATCGTATCTCTGAGGAGAACAAATACTGAATTGATTTAGACATGGCTACTAGTGAGAAAGTTTCGTCAAAGTCAATTCTTTGTCTTTGCTTGTAACCCTTCGCAACCAATCTTGCCATGTAAGTATGAACATTACCATCATTGTCGACCTTTTTCTTGTAAACCAATTTACAGCCTATAGGTTTTACTCCTTCAGGCGAGTCAACCAAAGTCCAAATTTTGTTTTCGTACATGAAGTTCATCTCAGATTCCATGGCTTCCTACCATTTTTTTTGAGTGTTATGCCTTTAATTCTACATAAGTAGTAGATTCATCTTCCTCGATTAGTAATACATTACTAGTAATCAGGTGATCATATCTCTGAGGAAAATGAATGACCTTGCTCAACTTATGCAGAGCTGGCGTGTCCTTTGGAACTAGCAGTTCTTCTTTCCCAATTTGTGCCTCATCAAGTATAAGCTCAGCCATTGGATCATCTAATTGGTCAATTTTATTTGTGGTTTCTTGAACTTCTTCAAGATCTACTTTGCTCCCACTATCTTCTCCAAGAATATAGCTATTTCGATACGATGACCTTCATCTCTATAGGATTGTAGAAATAGTATCCTATATTTTTCTTTGGATACTCCACAAATAAACATTTATCAGATATGGCTCCTAGCTTGTCCGATTCAACGTGCTTCACATAAGCGTCGCATCTCCAAACCTTAATGTGTGAAAGATCATGTCTTTTTTCTTTTTCATAACTCGTATGGAGTTTTATTGAGCAATTTAGATAAGACAATGTTTAGTGTGTAACATGTAGTGTTAAGTGCATATCTCCAAAACGATTTTGGAAAAACTGCGTGGCTCGTCATTAATCGCACCATATCAAGTAAGATGCGATTTCTCCTTTCAGATTTACCATTTTGTTGTGGTGTATATGGTGGAGTCCACTACGAGAAAATCTCATTCTCTCTTAGATAGTATAAAAACTCATCCCTTAAATATTCGTTACCTCGATCAGATCTAAGTTTTAGAATACTTTTCTCAGTATGCATTTCTACTTCTCACTTGAATTCCTTGAACTTTTGAAGGGTTTTTCTCTTGAATTCCATCAAATCTCTTGAATCATTTGAATCCAAGTATTCAACTTTATGTAACTTGGTGATGCGTTTTCATTTATATGACCGAGTATGCATTAACAAAGATATGAGTTCTTAATTTTATCTCTTTTATGCATTGCAGTTCTTCTTCCAATGTCATTTGTTTCCACTTTGAAAACATAGATCATCAAACTTGGATTTGTCTTTGTCTACTTTAACTATTTTTTCAGTATATTTGGTCTTGGATCCTTTCTGAAAGGTCTTTTTAGATTTCTTCTTACTTCCCTCAGAGGTGTCAATGGCCAAAATTTTCCCATTCTCTTGGGTTCAACATTTTTCAGCATGTTTAGCAGTTTGAGTAGGGTACACTGAATCTTATTCATGTTGAAGTTCATAATGAACTCCGAAAAGCTATTAGGTAGGGGTTGCATAAATAAGTCAACACTTAGCTCATGGTCTATGGTAAAACTCAATTAGTTTAATTTTTTAATATAACCAATTATCTTCAGTACATAAGCACTGACTGAAGATCTTTTTGCCATCATACCTTTGTATAAACAGTCCGTAACTGTTTATCATTTAACTACTTGAAATGATATATATTAGTATAGGTATCCATACCCTTGTGCAGCTATTCTAACTCATGTGACATGCTGCAAGCATCACATATTACATTGTTAATGTCATCATTGTGTTTATTGTAAACCTGCACGTTCTCCGATGTAGCCTCCTTAGTAGGAGCTTTCGGCATTAGTTGCTCAATGACATAACCAATTTTTCTTTCTCATGCTTGAAAACAATTTTCATATTGCGGTGCCAGTCCAGGAAATTTAGTCCGGTATGTTTGTTGGCATTCAATATGCACTCAAACTCATATGGTTACTCATGATTCAACAATTAAATAACAAGATACAACAATTAATTAAATGCAGAAAATTAATTTAACATGGACTTATATTAAATTAATCATACTCCCACTGTTTAAATTGAATTAATGACCCTCAAACATTAATCAATAGAACCGATTAGATTCCCAGTGGGCTAGGATCCCTTTTGTTATAGTAGAACCTTGAGTGACTCAACAAATCCTAATAAAACATCCAGTTAGACACTTCTACTAATCACATCTCTATGTGACTTCTAGATCATCAAGTAGACAACTTATTATCGCACACATCTTATGTGTTTACTTGATTGTGCCCTTAAAATTTTATTTCCTTGAGTGACTCAACAAAAAATAAAATTTAATTAAATTCGACTCATTGTTTAGAAAGATCAAATGTTTCATAGTGACAAACTTATCCATGAGCGAGCAACCTTGAGTGACTCAACAAACTGATATCGATAATGGACTCTGGTTTTTTACTATAACAATAGAAGACACGTTATATTAACCATTTAATACGAATTTATTATTTTGATAAAGGGGAGGGGGGGTTTGTCCCATCACATTTGTGTATATTAACTAACATTCAACATGCAATCAATCATACATAATAAAAACTGTAGATGATTATGGGCTGTATTTATCTAGTCTTCTTGAGCCAAAAAGAAGACTAGTTGGTCAATTGCTAGGAGACACTGCATTTAATCATTGAATGCTAAATACAATCATCTTTATCTCCTGCTGTAACCTGTATCATATACTCGTTGATTCTTGTGGCCCAATTGCAACTTGTATCCTATACTAGTTGGCACGCAGGAGCATAATAAATAAAGAGCTCGAAAACTCAATTAAATAAATAATAGGCTCGTAGACACAAACAACAATAAACAATCATACAACCATTCACATGGGTCGAGTCTATAATCATCCACTAAACCTCCATTTTAATATCTAATATTAAAAAATATATTAATTTCTAAATTTGCAGCTTTGACAGTATAAGTCTAAACATTTTAGACATTTTAGAATGGACTAGATGGAATTAAAAAATACATCTATTAATTAATTAATTTTCAAGAATAAAATTAAGTAATTAATCAAATTAATCAATTAATTTTATTCATAAAGGAGATTTTTCAAAATTTATTTTATGTACTAATTTAAAGTCATACCCTAAATTGATGATAAAATTTGTATATGGTCAAAATTGTAATTTTATAAAGTAAAGTCAAAATTTAATCTGGTAAAAAATTCAAAATATAATTTAAAAATAATTTTAGTTAATTTTGAATATTTGGCCAGCATTAAAAGATTTAATAATTATAATTTTCCAAAAAATTCAAAATTGCATTTAAGACCTTAATTTTCTTTTAAATCTTGAGGACTTACTATGCAATTTCAAAAATTGCACAGTCGGTCATTTGATTCAATAAATCAGTGGGCTTTCTTGTGCAATTTCAGAAATTGCATAGAAAGCCCCTTTATAATTTTAAAATATTGGGCCTTCTCATACAATTTTGAAAATTATTTCTTTTATTTCTTTTGAAATTAGGGGGCTTTCTATGCAATTTCCAAAATTGTACGGGAGGCCCCCCTGGCGGTGGCCACTTTCTTCAAGGCAGTGCCGGCACAACCCGGCGCTGCACACAATCTTCCTACAGTGGCACGTCGGTGTCTAACACAGGCGTGCCACTGCCTATGCGCGTTCCTCTTTTGAAGGTAGCGCCGCTGCCAGCGGCACTTCGGGTCGCCACCACGAGAATCGGTGGCAGCGATCACTGAGCGATGGCGTCGGCTGCTTTGCAAAAGCACAGTAGCAGACCCGCCACTTTTGCCGGAGTTCGTTTCGTAACTACACCACGCACCGCCGGCTTCCATATTTTTTTTTCGAGCCTTTTCGATTAAATCCAAAACCAATTTCAAATTTTTTATTTCAAAAACTCATAATTATATTTTACTGTCAAAATTTAAATCAAATTAATCTACCAATAACAATTATTGTTCGATTCATCAAATCAATTTAATAAACTCTAACAAGTAACAAGGTAGACTCTGATACCACTGTAAGGAATTGACGTATACATGCACAACGAAAATTAAATCTCGAATTTCTATAAGTCGGATCGACCTTGTACTTAGATAGAATTTGTGATAGAAGTTTACCTTGATAAACACCGTGAAATCTGATTATCTGATTAGCTGGAGGTGTGATCTTTAATATCACAGTTGTCCAATTGTCTAGCTTCCAATGGTAATCCACACAAGAGAACATATATCGACTTCCACGATCAAGAACAGATGTAAGCAGAACTTTTGGAGTAATTGTGGTTCTGTCTCTTATTTATGCTAGCAAGTAATGAAGACCGATTAATGCCTTTGTATTTATAGGTGGCGTTAACCCTAACTCTAGTTCTAGTCCAACTAGAAGCCAATAACAAACGAACTCAATTAATTAATCTAATTAATTAATTTGGTCCAATAAGTAATTAAATCCGACTCAACTAATTGAACCTTGAACATTAATTCTTACCGTTACGTGCCTTGAGATAAATAAGTTGTATACAAAAACCATATGATTTAAAAATTGCTTTAAATTATGGAAAATTACATGTTTTAAAGTTTGCACACCACATAACACGTTTACACGTTTTTTTTTGCGCTCGATATAAGCAGACATGGTTGCAATACTTGGAAAAAGAAGTTGTGTATTGAAATAATATGATTACTAATTCCATTTAGATAACTAGTCATCTGTAAAAAAAAAAAGTACGTAGTAGTGCATATTACGTAAGATACCAATTCAAAAATGAAACAAAAGAATAATTAGACTTCAAATTTGTGTAATTCCAAAAACCAACAATCAATAAGACTATTTTGCCTTCCGCACCTGGCCTCTTTGACCATCTTCCCCGATGCACTAGGTTGCCACCACGGCACTTCAGAATGGCATACTTAGATAGCTGAATTGCCAACGAGTTACATCCTCCTCTATACTGAAATTTTCGTTCATCTTGTGCGTCTTTCCATTAATAATGTATTCGACATATTTCACAACAAACTCGCCGCAATCACACCTGCAATGAATTTTCAAAATAACAAAATCAGCGATCACAACTCAAAGTTTAAGCACATCAAAGATAAAGTATTACAGATTATTATATATTCATACTTCAACAATAAAACTTAATATCAACAAATATATAATATGTTGAAAGACTTACCCATTTTCCTGTTGACGTATTTTGTCTACAATGTTCACTTTTATTGGGTCAACTCGTGGTTTGCCTTGAATAATCACTGGCTTCCATGTACCAGTGTTCACCATTATATGTGGGATCATTTGGGGATATGGTGTTAACATTGAGGAACCTTTTGTTCAAATCAAATTCACTGAGAATCCAATGCGCGTGGTTTTCTCATGATTGGAAGAAGGACGATATCAACTTCTGACTAGTTAGTGTTGCATTCTAGATGGTTACCAAGTGCGTAACTCAGCGAATGTACTCTGTTTCACAAGTGTTGTATGATCACTCGACCATTTAATGTATATTCTCCTAAGAATTGAACCGAAGCATCAATAAGTCGTAGTTGCCCTTATCTTTGTGTCGGGACTGAACTTAATTATTTTTTGGAGATGGTAGAAGCAAGCATCAATATGCTGCGTTAAACATTAAAAAACAACACGAAAAGTGAAAAACAAGTACTAATAGCGGGTGATGAGAAATAATTGTACAACAACAGGTTAATGGAATTATAAATATTTTACCGTGCAACTCAACACTTTTTCTGGTTCACACAGTGGTGATACCACCAATACTTGTTATTAGACTCCACTGAACCAAGTTTAGGATGAGGCTTAATCTTAGGCTCCTTTGATTTCCTCTTCGTGTTTTTAATGAATGGTTGTAAAAAAAAACGCTTAAAACAAAAATCACATTTTCAAATAAAAGGTATTTACATGTGTTATGCCTCGTTGCTTACGCGGCACGAAATGGCCCTCAAGAGGACCCAAATGGAAGAAAAGATGGGACTCGCAGATGACTAGGATTTGTGAAGATGTTCGAAGCTTTTCAAGTTCGTCTAAAAACTTCGACAACCCTCTAGCCAGGCGAAGCAATGAAATTAAGGAACCAACCAGCTAAACTGCTTGGGTCCATCTTCGACTTATCCATTTTTCCTTCGGCACCTAATCACTCACCAATCATATAAAAGATACCTTAGGGATTGCATGGTGAATCTCTACGTGGCAAAGTTAGTTGTAAAAAGACCATGTTGGGATAACAACTACAAAATATGTTGAATAAGATGGCTCGAACAATGGATTGTGGCCACGTGTCATATAATATTCTAGAATCATGAAGCATCCAATAAAGAGGCGACACATGGCAAGGAGAAAGAAAAAGACCAAAAATCCCGAAAGCTTGAAACATCTATAAAGAGTTGAAATTAAATCAATGAAAGGGGAAATTAATTGAAAACCTTAGCCAAATTCTTGCTCTTAGAATTTTCATTCCTTAGGCGGTAATTAACGAGGTTGAGATTGTTCTTTTGAGCAAGAAGGTGGGTAAGAATTTGCTGGCATCAATTATTTGGGTCAACAAACTGGGGCTGTATGTGGAAAACGCACAGTTTTCCACAAAAGTCATAAACCACTAGGTAAAGGTTGTCTGAAAACTTTAAAGAGTAGAAAATACATTTAAAGAAAGCTGAAAAATTGAGTGATACTGAGGGAAAAATGGACGAGAATGATCCAGAGAGGAAAACGAGCACCCTGGAAGATATCGATTTCAATCCAAATATGCAAAGAGAAGAGATCTTGGGTGTAGGATTTAGTGAAGGAAGAGAAGTTCCAATGAAAAAAATACAACTGACAGCAGAAGAAGATTTATATAGCAAAAACCTTTTCAACTTTGGCAGAGCAAGCAAAAATTCTAGTGTAGGAAAATAGAGCGAAAAATTCTCATCGTGGAGGCATGGCTAAGAATGAAGAAGGAATTGAGGCTAAAGCCAGAGCCCCAACTGCTAGCCCTCTCATCCACATAGTGAACCACGCTATTTAAGGCATTACCAGCCCGCTGAACTGTTCAAAGAGTGAGAGCGTAGACCTACTACGTCTGCCAGTGTCTTTGACAAGCTTGGTCTCAAAGTTGACTCCTACCAAAGAAAGACCCATTTATTTGAAAGGCAAAGAGTAGGGTCATTTCCAAGGGACTTCCCATATGTACCATATTATTCTCATGATGATGAAGGGGATGGCCTTGCTAGGTCTTTCGAATTGGACGACGATGACGAAGATCTCATATTTACCTATGAAATTCAGAGTACTCCCATTTCCAGATGCTTCTTAAGGCCCAAACTAGAAAAGTGGTCTAGGCGAGGTAATCCCATGTATCACTTAGCAGATTACAAGATAGAAATGAAGCTTAAAAATGCTTCGCCTTCTCCGAATCATATTAATTTACTTATGACTCTCACATGGGCGGCCAAGAGGTGGTACTGAAGCTGAAGCCCAGCTCCATTCGAAGCTGGTCTGAGCTGAAGAAAGTGTTTATGAGCGCTTTCGTGGAGCACACTCTATGTGAAGCCTCGGCTACAAGATTAAACAATTTTAGATAGGGGCTGAGTGAGTATGTGAAAAGCTATTTTAACACATTCGAGAAAGAGCTTTTTGCAGTTGAATCCGTATATGATAAGAAAGCATTGGATGCCCTGTGGAACTGGTTGATGATGGAGACTATATATTGGCGAGACGTGTTGAATAGGAGGCCTTAAATGTATAATCAGTTGGTAGATTTGATCAAAGGAGAAATTTAGATGGAAGAAACAATTGAAAATAGGAAGAAACACGAAAGTGAAAGAGGAATGATAGCTTAAAGTATGGCGAATGGTACATTTCAGAAACAGAAGAATCCTAGCAAGTCGTTTGAACATAGGCATCGCGATTAGAATGTGGATGTGAACGAGGTTGCCTCTATAAGAGGCAAATCCTCATAAGAGCCTTATGTTCTCCACCTAGGACCGAGGGCCACGACACGGAAAAATGCCCTGATGTAAAGGCCACTATTGATAGGATGGTAGAAAAAAGATATCGACCCAGCAGAGGAAATCAGTCCGGGCAACCTTCGTAAGTGAGGGCACCAAACTATACATACAATAGGGGACAAGGCATGAGAACGAGGGGTGGAGGTTATTGACAGGCCCCTCGGGCACCCTGCCCGCCGAGAGCTTAAGGAAGGGGACGAACGTACAACCCGATGTGGCCTAGCCCCCATAAGGGAGATCAATACCATTCTGGGTGAACGCATCATTGGGGCCCCTACATTGGAGAAGCAAGCAACAATTCTCACAAGAACTATGTGAGGGCGGCCAAGAAAACCGTGTTGGAAATCTACTGGGTGCGAAGAGAAGCAAAGTCGAAGGGTCATAGTCTAATGTTCATTGATGAGGACGAGGCCAAAATCGATTACTCACACTGCGATGCCCTCGTGGTCTAGGTGATGATTGCTCGCAATATTGTCAAGAAGATGTTGGTTGACAATGGAAGCTCAGTAAATGTCCTATTCGGCAATGCCTTTAACAAAATGGATGTCGACCATCCTAGACACCCATGTCTGAATCACTGTATGCTTTCACTGGTGATAGCATCATTTCTCATTGTAAGATTACCCTCGCAGTTGAGGTTGGGAAAGAGCCGTTAATCGCCAGAAATTACATACAATTCTTGATCATTAACCGAAGGTCTGTTTACCATGGAATCTTGGGCCATCCGGCAATGAAGCAATTGATGGCAGTCACTTTGATTCATCACCTCTCCATGAAATTCCTTACTCTAGTGGGAGTAGAAACTGTGAAAGGTAATTGGGTGTCTACCCGAGAATGTAACCTCAACGTTCTAAGAAAGGAGGCTCTATGAGCTCCTATCGCAAATACAGTATTGGTGATTGAACTGGTCATGGGTGAGGTGACTGAGGCGAATGAGGACGATGGTGGCAGAGATAAAATCTTTATTGATGACAACATAGACCTTAGAATCACATAATCCCAATCTGAGATAGTCGCAGTAGAAGAGCTCGAAAGTTTTGAAGTAAGTAAAGAAGATCTATCTAAGCAACTCAGCATAGGGTTTGGACTGGATGAAGGTTTGAAAGAGAGAATAAAGAGTTTCTTGAAGGCAAACCTTGATGTCATCTCCTGAAAGATCGATCTCTAGGTCAGACCAGGATCAAAAGTGAAGGCAAATGAGTCTGGAAAAGTACGAGGCTTTGAATGGAGGGGTTGGTAAGTTGCTGACAAATAGTTTTATTTGGGAAGCTCATTATCCTAACTAGGTATACAACCCTGTCTTAGTGCTGAAGAACAATAGCCTGTAGAGAACTTGCCAAGACTTTACAGATCTGAATAAGGCCTGTCCCAAATATAGATTTCTGTTGCCAAGGATTGACCAGCTTGTCGATGCCACGGTGGGACATGAGCTATTAAGCTTCATGGACGCATAATCATGGTATAATTAGATACTCATGTTTGGCTCAGACGAAGAGTACACTTTGTTCATCACTGATCGAGGCCTCTACTGCTATAAGGTAATGCCTTTTTTGTTTAAAAAATGATGGTGCTACATATCAAAGACTTGTAAATAAACTGTTTGCTGACCAAATCGAGAAAACTATGGAGGTATTGTTGATGACATGTTAGTAAAAAGCCTCAAAGCTACTAATAACCTTAAACACCTGGACGAAATGTTCACGATCCTTTGAAAGTACCGAATGAAGATAAACCTTTTAAAGTGTGATTTCGGGGTTTGTATCGGGAAAATTTCCAGGGTTTACTCTACATGCGACTTTCCAACAAACCCAGGGAGGTGCAAAGCCTCACTAGAAGGCTCGTCGCTTTAAACCGATTTGTCTCTAGGACAATCGACAAATGTTTTCCATTCTTTCAAGTTATCAAAACCAAGCAAAGTTTCTAATAGATGAAGGATTGTGACACTATCTTTGTTGAGTTGAAAAACCATCTAGAAAAATCTCTCATCCTATCCAAACCAGCCCTGGGTGAAACGCTAATCCTATACCTAGCTATCTCAGAGGTAGCTATGAGCTCGGTGCTAATAAAAAAAGAATACAAGCAACAGCTACCCATATATGTAAGTAAGGTACTCTAAGATATAGAGACTAGGTATCCAGAAATGGAAAAGCAAGCTCTCGCTTTGGTAGTAGCTTCCAAAAAGCTTCGCCCTTACTTTTAGTCGTACAAGATTGAGGTACTAACTAGTTACCCTTTGAAACAGGTGGTTTTACAAAACCTGAGACGTCAGGGATGAAATGGACAATTGAGTTGGGCTGATTGATATAATTTTTAAGCCTAGAGTAGCCATCAAAGGTCAAGCATTGGCCAATTTCATTGCTGAGTTTACAAAAGGGGCAGCAATTGACCTAGCCCCATCCTGGCCGAAGCTACCACCATAAAAACTATATGTAGATTGCTCGTAACACAAAGCTAGATCTGAAACAAAAATTGTACTAATAAGCCCGGAGGGTCACAAATTTAATTGTGCCCTTCGCTTCGACTTCAAAGCCACCAACAACGTAGCAGAGCACGAAGCCTTAATGGCTGGCCTTCACTTGGCGAAGAAAATGAACGCCAATGAAATTGAAATTCACAGTGATTCCCAACCGGTGGTAAGTTAAGTGACTCGTAAATTTACTACAAGAAATAACAATATGTCTGCTTATCTTATGAGAGCCAAAGATCAGCTGCTAAACTCTAAAAAATATGAATTGACATAGATTCCAAGGGCTAAAAACTTCTTCCCAGATGCCTTGTCAAAGCTAGAAAGCTCGTATGACACATAACTATTCAAAACTATCCCAATCGACTGTTTATCTATCCTTTATATCATAAAAAATGAGCTAGACTCTATGGGTCGAATGGACGACTCATTGGATTCAGAAAATATAAGACTACTTGAAATAGCAGAAGCTCCTGAATAAAAAGGATGAAGCGAGAAAGATCTGCCTAAAATCAGCTAGGTACATCCTTATTAACAACATTTTGTACAAACGAGAGAACACCTCACCCCTACTAAGCTGTGTAGGATAAAACAAAGACTAATATGTACTTTGGAAAATTCATGAAGGTATCTGTGGTATGTCGGGGAGGGGGGGTCATTCCCTTGCGCAAAATACATTAAAACAAGGTTACTACTGGCCTACAATGCGAAAAGATTCATTTGAATTTATTCGATGATTCAATAAATGTCAAAGGTTCGCCACTTTATCGAGGCAACACGTGTAAGAAATCACCTTTGTATCTAACCCTTGGCCTTTTGCCCAATCGGGAATATATTTGGTAGGCCCTTTGCCTCGGAGTACGGCGAAGACTAAGTTTCCTATAGTAGCAATTGATTACTTCACCTAATGGGTTGAAGCAGAACCTCTGTTGAAAATTACTAAGGCTAATACCTTCAAATTCGTGTGAAAAAATATTATATGCAAGTTCGGACTCCTAAAGTCTCTAGTATCAGATAATGGCACCCAATTTAAAAGAGGAAGCTACAGAAGATGTGTGATGAAATGAGCATTTGTAAACACTTTTTCACTCCTTACTATCTGTAGGCCAGAGGACAAGTGGAGACTGAATAAAACAATTAAGAACATTCTAAGAAGAAAGCTAGACAGTGCTTATGGAGCCAAAGCCATGATTCCAATCGAGGTTGGTCTGCCCTCTTCATGAAGGTTATACTTTGAGGAAGAATAAAATGACGAAGCATGCGAACGGAAAAATATTTGTTGGAAGAAAAACGAGAGTATTCTCAACTAAAGCTGGCAGCTTATCAAAAGAAAATGGCTAAGTATTATAACTCAACAGTTCGCCTCAAGCTTTTAAAGTTGGGGACCTAGTTCTGAAAAAGGTTTTCCAAGCTAATAAGGAAGTTGGGGTTGGAACATTGGGTACAAACTGAGAAGGTCCCTACATTGTAGATGAAGTCATCGCTCCAAGAACTTATAGGCTCATCAATAGTGTGGGTGAACCCCTAAAAAATCCTTGGATCTCCGAGCATTTACAAAAATATTACGTTAATTTTGATAGCTTACTCTTCTTCTTGCTTTTGTTCTTCTGTAATTCAACGAAGGCAGTGTTTTTGAGAAAGTGTATATGTTTAAAGTCTGATGAGATATTAATGAAAGGTCCTTACATATTTCAAAAGCTTGGTAAGAATTTGGGTAATCATCTTTACTCGATTCAATGGAGATACGAGGATAATAGGGGTTGGGACCTTGATTGGACCAATTACCAATTAAAACTACCTACAATTGTGTCCAAAGTGTAACACTACAACAAAGAGGGTCTATAGCGGCGACATATATTGCGACGACAACAAGTCGCCTCTATTAATTCTACGTAGTAGCGACGACAGAGAAATGTCGTCGCAATACCAACAAAACTTATAGCGACGACATATGTCGTCGCTATAAAACCTATATCGTCGCTGTTGCGTAGAGGCTATAACGACGTCTTTCTGTGTCGTCGCCACTCAGATTAGGAAAGGGCGGGAACTAATGGCGGCATTGTGGTGCATATATAGCGACGACATATGTCGTCGCAATTGATATGCGGATGATGATGTAAGTCACGTGAATCATGTATTTTCTCGTAAAGTGTGAAGGGGTCTATAGCGACGACATAAGTCGTCGCTATATACCAACATCAATTTAGGCGGGAAAATGGCGCCCAATTGTTATATATAGCGACGACATATGTCGTCGCTATAACTATTTTGATTAAATTGTGCAGGCGCGTGAATAATTGATTGCCTCGAAAAATGGGAATGATTCTTTAGCGACGACGTATGTCTATAGCGACGACAATGTCGTCGCTATAGACTCTTCTTTATCTTCTTCCAATGTTCGCATTTCTGTATTACCTCTCTGTATTTCTTCCATTTCCGATTTGCATCTCTGTATTTCTTCCACTGCAGCATATCAATTCTTTTCCATCTCCATTTTTTCATCTCCATTTCTTCATAATCATCTCCAATTATTATCAGTACTGTATTTGTAAGAATATAGTATTTTACAAGTATGGATATTGATAAAAGTTGGACAACAATTAGAAATCGCACAAAATCTGCAGAATTTCAGAACGGTTTGCAAGCATTTATAAACATGGCGAGGCCATACGTTAACAACAGAGGAAGAATTAAATGTCCGTGCAAAAAATGTTTAAACGGTCTCACACATCCATTGGAAATTGTCGAGGCTCACATATTTCGTAATGGTTTTGCGGAGAGTTATGTCACTTGGATATATCATGGCGAGATTGATGTTCGTACTGCGAATGTGTATAGACAGAATGAGCGAGATGGTGTGGAAGATGAGATGATGGATGTAATAGACGACGTAGTTGGTGATGAGCATGCAGGTACAAGCACCGATGGTTACTATGACGAACTGTTTCAGGCTCTCCATTCAGAACTGTACCCGGGAGTTTCATCATTTTCATCCCTAAATTTTTTAGTCAAGTTGATGCATATTAAAGTTATGAACAAATGGACAAACAAGTATGTCGATGATCTTTTGAAATTGCTGAAGTTAGCATTCCCAAATATGAACCTGGTTGACTCTCACTACGAAGCTAAGAAGCTGATGACGAAGCTTGGTTTGGGTTACAAATCCATTCATGCCTGCAAGAACGACTGTGCACTGTTTTGGGGTGAACATGCTGATAGACAAACTTGCCCAATTTGCCAGGAAAGTCGTTGGGTTCACACTTCTGGGAAAGTGAACGGGAAGAATGTTCCGCATAAGGTGTTGCGATATTTTCCCTTGGCCCCCAGACTAAAACGTATGTTCGCGACGAAGGATACTGCAAAACTTATGAGGTGGCACAGTATAGGAAGGTCTAGGGACGATGATGAAATGCAACATCCCGTTGATGGAAAGGCATGGCGGGATTTTGACTTGAAACATCCAATGTTCGCAAGTGAGATCAGGAATGTCAGGTTAGGTTTGGCCGCAGACGGATTCAATCCATTCGGTGACATGAGTCTGTCGTACAGCATGTGGCCAGTAGTTGTAACAGTTTACAACTTGCCACCCTGGTTATGCATGAAGCCCGAATATCTCATGCTTACTCTATTGATACCTGGTCCTAAAGCACCGGGTAAGGACATTGATGTATTTTTACGACCATTAGTGGATGAGTTGAAGGAATTGTGGGCCGATGGGATTGACACAGGAGACGGTGGAACCAACAGCAAGTCGGTATTCAGACTGCGTGCAGCTTTGTTGTGGACTGTTAACGATTTCCCAGCGAGAAGTAGTTTGTCCGGTTGGAGTGGTCAGGGGTACAAGGCATGTCCGACGTGCAACGAGGATACTCCTTCAGTCTGTGTCATAGGTAAGACAGCTTATGTGGGTCATCGTCGGTTCCTGCCATCCAGGCATCATTTTCGGAGCAATTTAGACTTCGATAGGAGGACAGATAGGCGACCACCTCCGCGTCGGTTAACGCCTACAGACATTTTAGCACAGTTAAGTCGTGTCAGATATAGAAGTCCAGAAAAGCACCCAAATTACGGTGGCGCTACAATTCGGAGAAGTGATGACGAGCTCAATTGGAGAAAAAAGAGCATTTTCTATGAGTTGCCGTATTGGACTTCTACCGAGCTCAAACATAACATCGATGTCATGCACGTAGAGAAGAATGTTTGTGATAGCTTGCTCGGCACAATTATGGACGATCCATTCAAATCAAAAGACACAGTCAATGCGAGGCGCGATCTAATGCAATTAGGGATCAAAAGGAAGTTGCACTTGTATCAGAACGGGAATAAGTGGATGAAGCCTGCCGCATGTTACACCATGTCGTCTTCAAATCGTAAGAAATTTTGTCAATTTATCCGATCGGTTGAGTTTCCAGATGGCTTCGCTTCTAAACTTCGGAAGAATATTGCTCCAAATGACAGCCGTATTATCGGGTTGAAGTCACATGATTGCCATATTATCATGCAACGGTTATTACCAGTCGGATGTCGGGCGTTCTTGAATAAAACAATTTCCACGGTCATTATTGAACTGTGCACGTTCTTCAGAAAGCTTTGTGCAAGAACACTAAAGGTTAGCGACATGATAGCTTCCCACGATCACCTTGTACTCATTCTTTGTAAGTTGGAAAGGATATTTCCGCCAGCCTTCTTCGACATCATGATTCACCTCGTAATGCATTTACCAGAAGAGGCAATCCTTGGAGGTCCGGTGCACATGAGATGGATGTATCCATTCGAGCGATACCTGAAGAAATTGAAGGGCTACGTCAGAAATCGAGCTAGGCCCGAGGGATCAATAGCTGAAGGGTATGTTGTGGACGAGGCATTGACCTTTTGTTCAAGGTACTTCCAGGACTTAGGGACAAGGTTCGATCGACCAGACAGAAGCGAGGATGCTACTATTCCACAGACACAGCTTTCTGTTTTTCAGTCGCAGTGTCACCCACTTGGAAAGCAGTCACCAACGACGTTTCCTACTCAAGTTCGAAATCAAGCAATTTTTTACATCCTGAACAACTGTTTTGAAGTTGAGCCATTCTTGCAGTAAGACGGCGTTAATTCTTGATTATTATGCTTTTATCTCGAATTAACTTTATCATTTGAAACGAACTAATGAACGTTGATCTTCAATAAAATATTCAGGGAACATAGGCAGGAACTACTGAACAGTGGCTGTCCAAACATCGAATTAGTGCACAGAAGAGACTTTCACGGTTGGTTCTACAGAAAGGTAAACGAACATCGACTGAATAAAATTACAAGTTTTCAACATACTTGCTTTCAATAACTGAGAATAATTCTTGTCATGCAGCTATATGCAATGCGCCAAAGCCACAACCATCAAGTTTCTCATGAGTTATTTGCGCTGGCCAGTGGATGTTACCAGCAGGTTATGTCATACACGGCTTGTGTTGTGAAAGGAGTTCGGTTCGTGACATATGATCGTGATATTCGAAGAAAAACTCAAAATAGTGGTGTGTCCGTCCCAAGGACTGGGGGTGAGGTTTACTTTGGGCAGCTGCAAGATATACTGGAGCTACAATATGGACCGAAACTTTCAGTCTATCTGTTCCGATGCAAGTGGTTTAGGTGTGATGGGAGACGGATGGTAACTGAGAATAACGTTACCAGTATTGACATCAGTGCAGAGGCGTTCAAGGATGATCAGTTCATACTTGCTAGCCAAGCACAACAAGTGTTCTACATTGAAGATCCATCTCGTGGTCCGAACTGGCGAGTAGTACAAATTGTCCATCATAGGAGCACGTGGGCCACAGTGGGAGCTAACATCACAGAGATTGACCTGCTCCACAATAACAACTCTTCCGGTTTATCTCTAGTCGTTGATCTTGGCAACATAGAGCATCTATCTTTGCACCGCGATGATGATGAAGCTGATGAGATCGATGCATCGGTTATCAGGAGAGCCTCGTTAGATAGTGCAGGAGAAACTTCGTTTATAAACGACGATGATGTTGAAGACGATACAAATGCAGAATACGAGGATGAAGAAACATCGAGTGAAATCAATGAGGACGTCAGTGACGATGACGTAGATCAATCGTATCATGATAGTGAATCAGATTGAAATGTTATTGTACATCACTAAATTTGTAATGAAATTACTTTAAAAAAACGCATGTTCAAATTGTTGTTACTGTTTTCGGCTTGAATGTTTGTCATTCATTCATCGGTTCATTGTTATTGGTCAAAACGCGAGTTGAAGGACTTAAGTTGCAAATAAAATTAAAAGAAATTGAAATAAAAGAAAAATTAAGAGGACTCAAATGAAAATTGTTTAAAATTGAATGACCCAATAAATATGAAAACATAAAAATTAAATATTAAATATTAAATACTAAAAATTATTATTCATAATATTAAATATCATTCAATATTAAATATTAAAAATTACAAATTAAATATTAAATATTAAATACTAAAAATTATTATTCATAATATTAAATCTCATTAAATATTAAATATTAAAAATCACAAATTAAAAATTCAATATTAAATACTAATAATTTTTATTGATATTATTAAATATCAATAAATATGAAAACATACAAATTAAATATGAAATATTAAATACTAAAAATTATTATTGATAATATTAAATCTCATTAAATATTAAAAATTAAAAATTAAAAATTAAATAATAATAATTATTATTGATATTATTAAATATCAATAAATATTACAAATTATTGATGATATTAAATATTAAATATTAAATATTAAAAAAATTATGTTACTGAACAAATCCCTTTGAAATGAGATATTAACAGCGACGACATATGTCGTCGCTATTTTCATGAAAAATGGGCGCCCCTTTTTAGGCGCGAGTTATAAAAAATCTGAAAAATATGTCGTCGCTATTGAACCCTAAGGCGACGACATATGTCGTCGCTATAGAGCCAGTCCTTTTAATCCACGCGTAACCTTCTTCTTTTCCATTTTGGCTTTGCTTGTTCTTCTTCCAGCGCCTTCGCGCCGCCGTCGTCTGTCGTCTGCCGTCTTCTTCCACCGTCCACCACTCCAATACAAAACCCGTAAGTTTATTTACATCTTACAATAAATTATTTCACTTAACTTTTGGGGTGAGCACTCATTCCCTTGTCATCTAATCACCTTGCTGTTATGTGTTATCTCGATGCTTTCCTTGTGTGTTTTTTTTTTTTTTTTGGTAATTAAAAACTTGTATACCTGGCATAAAAATTAAGTTGCAGTAAGTGTTAGTGAAGTTGAAGCATTATTTGAGCATTTCTCTTTTCTCTTGCTTATCAATTCTTATTTCTGTGGTCATAGGAATACATAGTTGATTGGTTTCTAAAGGATCTTGTCCCTTTTAAGACCTGCATTAAAAATCATAATTGCATAGCTCTCTGCAGGCTGCAGCGTATTGCTGGGATATGTTTTGGCTTGTGCAAAATTACCTGTATTTGTTTGCCTCTATCTTTTAGACTTCCAAATAAGTTTTTTATTGAAAAGCAGTATTGTTCCTAGTGCATCAAACTTCCAATTATAGTGGATTTTTGGAACTTTGATGAATGTTACACAAATACATTGATCCTGGCACTGCAATTCGAACGTTAGAGCTTCTTATAAAAAATTTTATCAACCAATGTAACAAAGTTATCGCGTGTCTTGAGAATGATTTAGATAAATCACCTACACTGCTATTATTAGAGTAATTTTAGAATTTGATGCATTTGGAACAATGCTTTATGTGCAGGAAGAATTCCAATTGGCCCTGTTCAAGAACAGGAAGAAAGAGAATCTTTTTGCAAATCGGGTATGTCTTTTATTTTTTTCCTCCCCTAGCCCCTGGTAGTAGCAAATCATGCATACTTTCTGAATTATTGAGATTACGATATTTTAATTCTGTTTTGAGTATTAGGTTGACTGCTTTGTTTATGAACCAAAACCATTGATGCACAGTTTAAGCTGGATGGTATGTTGAAGAGTTTCAGCCTTAATTTTTTAAATATCAAAAAATTAGAAGTATGTAACAGTGGAATTGGATCTTATAATTATTATGGTCTTACTGGATATTATTTTATTGTTAATTTTGAAAGCATTGTTCTGTTTTCAAGTGAATTTGTTTTTAACTTTAGAGCCAAATCATGAGGGTGGTCAGTTTTCTGGACAAGGTGTGGTGAATATTAATGGGTTTTAAATTGTTAGAAAATAGAATTTTGAGTATTTGTTCTTATGCAGTTTATATGATTTATTGGTTTAATTTACATGTTGATGTTATGCATCTGACTTCATTGAAAACATGTTGCAAATTGTTTAGGGACCAATAAAATAAGTATAGGGACCAATTTATAACAAAATATAATAAAGTCAAATTTTATCATAAATTCATAGTTTAGGGACTTATTGGAAATAAAAATTAGTTTAGGGACCAATTTATAATAAAATATAATAAAGTCAAAATTTCCCATAAATTCAAAGTTTAGGGACTTATTTGAAATTAAAGTAAGTTTAGGGACCAATTTATAATAAAATATAATAAAGTCAAATTTTCCCATAAATTCAAAGTTTAGGGACTTATTTGCAATGAAAAAAGTTTAGGGACCAATTTATAATAAAATATAATAAAGTCAAATTTTCCCATAAATTCAAAATTTAGGGACTTATTTGCAATTTTACAGTAAGTTTAGGGACCAATTTATAATAAAATATAATAAAGTCAAATTTTCTCATAAATTCAAAGTTTAGGGACTTATTTGAAATTAAAGTAAGTTTAGGGACCAATTTATAATAAAATATAATAAAGTCAAATTTTCCCATAAATTCAAATTTTAGGGACTTATTTGCAATAAAAAAAGTTTAGGGACCAATTTATAATAAAATATAATAAAGTCAAATTTTCCCATAAATTCAAAGTTTAGGGACTTCTTTGCAATAAAATAAGTTTAGGGACCAATTTATAATAAAATATAATAAAGTCAAATTTTTTCATAAATTCAAAGTTTAGGGACTTATTTGAAATTACAGTAAGTTTAAGGACCAATTTATAATTAAATATAATAAAGTCAAATTTTCCCATAAATTCAACGTTTAGGGACTTATTTGAAATTACAGTAAGTTTAAAGACCAATTTATAATAAAATATAATAAAGGCAAATTTTCCCATAAATTCAAAATTTAGGGACTTATTTGCAATTTTACTGTAAGTTTAGGGACCAATTTATAATAAAATATAATAAAGTCAAATTTTCTCATAAATTCAAAGTTTAGGGACTTATTTGAAATTAAAGTAAGTTTAGGGACCAATTTATAATTAAATATAATAAAGTCAAATTTTTTCATAAATTCAAAGTTTAGGGACTTATTTGCAATTTTACAGTAGTTTAGGGACCAATTTGAAATAAAATATAATTAATTCAAAATTATCCATAATTTTAAAGTTTAGGGACTAATTTGCAATAAAATATGTCATGTGTTAGTATGGCTGACGTGATATCGCACGGAGGTGATGGTGCAGGAGATCCTCCACAGCAGCCATCTCACCGGCTCCCTTCGGCATGCGAGTCTGGTAAGACGTTTCTTTCAAATTGTAATTATTTATTATTTTATACATATCGTTGAAGAAAATCGTATGATCAATACATTTTTCGATTTTTTCATTTTCAGCACCCCCGCCAAAGCGACGGGGTATATCTCGAGGCATCAATCTCGAGATGGTTTGGCAGGCGAATGGGAAGATGCCACTTCCTATCGCGTTCGACAATGTCGAACGCACAATGCAGCCGATCGGGAATAACGCGAAGTATTTCTCGCGCTTGGTTGGGAACCAAGTGAGATTCACCGTGCCCCCGTGCTACCCTTCATGGACAGAGGTTCCAGAGGAGCAGCGGGCACGGTTACGTAGCATTATCGAGGTATGAACGTAAATTAGTTTTGTTATTAGTACACTTCATTAATACTTGTTTTACGACTTGTACACTAACATATTCTTTTTTCACTCTTGCAGAGCTACTTCGATCTGCAGGGCGATTGGTCGCCCGACGAGTACCGGGCAGTATGTGCCGCAGTAGATCGTCTGGCGGCCGATCGTTATCGCGATTACAAACTCAAGGCGCATAATCACTTAAAAGCGCATGGACCGAGCCGACCATACGGCGAGATGTCCGCCGAGGACTGGCAGAAGTGCATTGACTTCTTCACCAGTCCTACTTTCGTGGTAAGTATTGTTTATATATTGTTTACGATATGTTATATACTCTTTTAACTAATACATTTTTTGCTAATCAATAATATGTTATACTTTCAGGACCGGTCCTCCAAAAATAAAGCCAATCGGGGTAAGGCTAAATACCCGAGCGTGCAGGGGTCGAAGAGCTTCTCTGCCACGCGTTACGATCAGGTACAACATATAAATTTTCAATATATCTTCACTACATTACGTAAAAATGTATACTAAATTTCACGTTTAAATTGTCGTAGCGGGACCCCGAGACCCAGAAGTGGCCGGGGATTATTGATTCGTTCCGGACGTTTCACACCTTCCGGGATGGCAATTGGGTGAACCCGCAGGCGGCTGGTGACTATGTGAGAATTTTTAAATTATGTGAATATAATTTTATCTGACATGCATGATATTATTATTTATTATTATTTTTTCACTGAACAGGATAAGCTTGTTGAGTTCAGAGAGACTCAACAGACACAAGTCGCCTCCAATAGCGCGTCATTAGACGAGCGTGCTATTGCAAAGGAGGTGCTCGGAGAACGACGAGGTCACGTCCGTGGGGTTGGTCGGGTTCCGAAGGGCACCTCTCACTCGCTCGATTCGACCGCTGCATCGTTTGCCCCACAAGGAACTTCCCATCAGTCCTCTGCAGACCCCCAGAGTAATGACGTTCGGTTTGCCATGTACGAGGAGCAGCTATGTCAAATGCAGCGTGAAATTGAGCTTTTAAAAAGTAAAATACCAGCTGCGCTTGCGGATGAGGAGGACGGGGACGGGGACGGGGACGGGGATGGGGACGACGGTTTACAGGGTCTGTAGATTTTTTGAATTTTTTATATATTATTTATATTATTTGGAAAAAAAAAATTTTTTTTAAAAAAAATTCAAAATGTTTATAGCGGCGACAATGTCGTCGCTATAAGTAATTACATTATTGAAAAAAAAAAATTTTTAAAAACATTCATAACGTTTATAGAGACGACATTGTCGTCGCTATAGGTAATTACATTATTGAAAAAAAAATTTTTTGAAAAAATTCATAACGTTTATAGCGACGACAATGTCGTCTCTATAGGTAAATACATTATTTGTATTAGCGACGCCGTTATCGTCGCTGTAATGGATGAACGTATGGCGACGACACAATGGTATCTATTAGTTTATCTATAGCGACGGTTTTTGCGACGACTATATCGTCCCTATAAGTCCGTTTTCGAGATATGGTCACGACTCTATAGGGACGACAATGTCGTCTCTATAAATACAAATTTTTATAGAGACGACTTATAGTCGTCGCTATAACTCTAGAGACACTAACTTGTTGCGGCGACATATTGCGACGACTCTGTCGTCTCTAAAACCTGAAAGATACGACTTTTGAACATTTAGCGACGACAAATGTCGCCGCTATTTCCCTCATTTCTGGTAGTGTAAATGTAGTGCGGTTGGGACTTTGACAAGACCAATTACCACCCAAAACTACCTCAAATTATGTTTAAGTATTATAGTAGTGTTTTTGGGATCTTACCCGAACCAATTACCATCTAAACTACCCCATATTTTATGTTACAAGTATAAAGGTAATGAAATCGAGATTTTGACCAAACCAATTACCATTTAAACTACTCCAAATTATGTTGAAGTATTAAGTTTGCGGATGATGGAAAGTTAAGTTACCTCAGGCTTCGTTTAAGTTACAAACATACTGAAAAATAAGCTATATTACTTGAACATATTAGAGAGGCAAATGAACAATATCAAACAACCAGACAAAACGAAGTTAAAAAATTTACAAATCTTGAAGATTGTCAAAAACAAGAGGATCAGCCGGAGGGTTCGTCGCAGCCTGAGAGGTTTTGGGAACCTCAGAGAGAGTAGGAGCCTTCGAGGCTTTACCAGATCTGGTGAAGCATCTTCATTACCTTCGAAGAGAAAATCAAAATCGAAGTCCAATGTGCTCGTCCTGAATCAAAACGAGGAGCTCTTTGCCCCTATTTGCTTTTCCTCTTCGTAAAGCTGCCTCCCTTCACCAGAATCTTTGAACCCTGCCATCTTAGCTTGAAGGGCCCCCACTTGATCAGAAAGGTCAGCTAACTTAGCCTCGAGGGAAGAAGCTGAGTTTTTGGATATCTCCAGTTTTTCGCGAAGCTCATCCAACTCTTTTTCTTTGGTAGCTAAACCCTCTTTCCATGATTTTTGCTAGACGGAGAAGATGTTGAGCTCTTTCTTCTTACCATCAAAATCTATCTGAAGCTTTCCCTCACGCTCTTCATCATTTTTCCTTGAGGTCTCCAGGTCTATCACCAAATGGCGAACATTTGCCCTTAGCCTCTCAGCCTGTAGATTCTTTTGGTAGGCTTCGACCTCCATTTGATATTTTTCCACCTCCACCTCCAAGCTTGTGGCCCGAGAGGCTAAAGCCTTGCACTATCTATTTTAGTTCTAAAGAAGGATAAAAGCTCGTGAGAAGTAGCTCTTAGTAAGGCTCGACCTCTAATGAATCGTCATCATCTCTGAGAAAGCCTTCCATGTCTAGTTGAAAGCCTTGTAGAGAGAAATTCAGGCCCTAGCCAAAAGGTAGGAATTGAGTTCAACACTGAGTTATCCAAGCTCTCTGGCTTGCTTCTAAAAATGTCAGCAAGGGGAGATGGAGGTTAGACTATGGTCCTCTGCCTCTTCACGGAAAGCTCCACAATATCTTCTCTTGAGCAGACGACGAAGAAGCGCTGGATCTTGCAGAAGCCTGGGCCCTCGGTGAAGGAGGACAGAATTTGGCCACACCCTTACCCTTGCCTACAACCTTTTTCAAAGTAGGCTAGGAATAGGGACGAGAAGATGTTTAATTGATAACGACCCATTTAGATATTAGAAGAGGCCTTCGACTTCAACGAAGTCTTTAGAGGTGGATCCTTGGTTTTGGTGGATGCATCATTATTCTTCTTCTTGCAGGAGAAATTGATGTTAGCTGCAAACAACAAACATCAAAGGTTTCTAGTATGAAATATGTACATAAATAACTAGGTAACAACATAGGTATACTTACATAGAGCCATTTCTAGACTGGAGTTGAACAAGTCTGTGCTGCTGGGATGAAGGATTACCTTCATCTCTTTACTAAGCCAAGTGTTATCCAAGATCGAACGTTGAATCCGAAAGATCAAGTCGATAATTTGATCATCAGAAAAGTAAGGCCCCCTGTCCTTGCCTATATTTCAAAAAATGAAATTAAAGTTAAAATGGTTAAAAGTAATTTCAGTAAGGCAAAATGAGAAAGCATCCTAAAAAGAACTCACAAAGCTAGCTATAGAAGCGAGGCATGAAGATAGTAGGTTCGGGGTCGGCTGGTTGAAACTCCTAGTTTTTCTTTGCAAAGAAGAAAGACTCCTTCCAGTTCTTCACCTTGTTAAAAGTGGCCACAAGTTTCATGGTTGATTTGGATTGAGGGTTGATATAGAAATAGTCAGGTTGACAGTTTTGTGTGTTCCCAGCTTGGACTGGATGAAGCAAAGGATTGGGATGAAAGCTCTCCCACCAACCCTGCGTTCTTCTATAGCACGAAGGAGACCGCCATAACTGCCAAACTATTGGGACCTAATTGGGTGGGGGCAAGCCTATACTCAATTAAGAGTTTCTTAAAGAAATTGTGGAAAGGAACGCGAATGCCAGACTCCTTAGAGAAAGCATATATGGCTATACAATCGGAGAAAGGCCTATCGGCAGTTTGGTGGATGTGAGGAAGGATTAACTCTATGTTCTCTAGGATATTGCAAAGGTTTCGAATTTCAGCAAGATGTTCGTTTGACTTAATAGACAAAAAAGTTTCGCTGGCCTAAAAAATATCCATGGAGGACACCTCGTCACCCTCAAAGCCCCCATCTCTATCCTATTGGTTTCGTTCCTGTGACATGGGTTCGTCCATTAACCGAAGGTTGGTTTTTCTCCAAGGTCCCCCATAAGACCTCATACCATCGAAATCCTCTTTCGTGAGGACCTCGCCAGAAGGACCCATACCTAAGTTGGGTAAAACATTTAGTGCTAGAACCTTCATAGAAGAGGTAGAGCACTTAGAAAAATGACCCGACTCTTGAGTGCTAACTCCTGCCCAAATCGATAAATTTTAGGATTTTGTTTGAGAAGACATTTCTGTATATAAAAAAAAGCTAAAGAGGAAAGTAATGTACCTAAAACATAAAAAGAAGATGATCGAAAAAGTTTGAAGGTACCACCAGAGCAAAATGCAAAAGTGATGAAAGAGGTCCCCAAAATACATTTTGTGCTAAGTGTGCACACAACAAGAGTGTTTGTGAAGACAAGAATTCCCAATTTTGTAGTTTTTGCAGAAACAAGAGCAACCGTTAGATTCACAAGAACCAATCTAAACCATTGAGACGAAGTCTCATCCTCACCATCCAAAACTAAAAGGGTGCCAAGGCATTTATGAATAAAGGGTCCAGATTTGTGGCACACGCCTATGCTCGTAATCAACTCAAGTGGAAAAAGGGCAAGAAGAGGGGATGACGTTTGCAATCATGGAAGGTGACCTTTCTCATGCACACGCTGGCTTCTGTATTAAATGCGGTAATCGTGATGCACATACTTCAGTTATGCATAAGAAACAAACACGTGTCCTACTACCTTGCCAGAAAAGATGCGTGAGCAGCGAACCTGAGTCCAAGCCTAGTATAAATAATTAGGCTCAGACTTCGGAGACTATTATTGTATCTAAAGTATAAGGGATAAAACTAAGGCGAAGGAAGATGTGGGATAAAACTAGACTGGAAGAAATTTTGGAATCCCTCGACCTAATCAAAGTCCAACCTAGTATAAATAATTAGGCTTAGACTTCGGAGATTATTATTACGCCTCATTGCTTACGTGGTAGGAAAGTGCCCACAAGAGTACTCCCAATATAATTAACACCATTTGTAACATAAATTTTTCAAAGGACGACATTAAGTACCTCAAACTTTGAAACAACCTTGCTGTTTCAAGTAGGGATCAGTTACTTCTAAAGAACACCCAACTTGAGCTTTCCTTAAAGTTCCAGTGAATTCAAAAAATTTTACTTGAACCCATTCTATTACTGTACAAAAAGTAAGTATTTAACTTTAAAATACTTCTCTTACTGTAGTATATATATACTTAAGATAATACATACTTTTGATATTATTTTATTGATATTTAATTTTACCCTAATTGAGAAAAAAATATAATTTGGAACTTGATATGTATTTACTTAAAATAGAGAGGGAACACAATTGGGAACTAACATTATAAAATATAGCTAACTATTTCAATAGCCAAATACATTTAGAATCAGTAACATTTTTCAAGTTTTCCTGGCGATAGACTCAATGAACCACGGTCAGGTGCCCAGTAATATAACTTTTAACAACATTCAGTAAACGCTGTAAAAGAGCTTTTACAGAGTTTTCATTAATGCTGTAAATCTCCATCCTCCTAAACATACCATTAACTAATATTGGGTACTTCGTGGTGTAAAGGAATGAGGAAATGAGGTAAAGAACACAAAGTGCTACCACATCGTCATCATGAACCCCGTCTTTGAAGTTATGAAATGTGTTTTTGACATCTTTCCCGGTAACAAAAAGTGAAAACATTATTTTTAGAATAGCAAAAGTTATATAGTATTTTTTAAATTCTTTAATTTTTTTTGTCATGTATGGTGAAACTATCCCTTATATATATATATATATATATATATATATATATATATATATATATATATATATATATATGCACAACTTCTAAGTAGCATTCTGGAATGTACTAGCCCAAATTATTAAATACAATAATACTAGATTCTTACTACAATGCATTGAGAAATAATGGGCTTTTAATAAGGTCGATGATAATGGGGATTATGCAATAGCCCACAATTGAAGCACTGTTACCATATGTGATAAAGTTCCGTACATTTTATGTTATCAGCGAAGAAGAAGGGAGATTAAAATTTTAAACTGAAAAATGATTAAATCGTAATCAAATTAGAGACCCAAGAATTGGATTTGATAATGCATGGAGAAAATTTTGAAAAAGAAATGGTGTAATACCAATTGCATTAGATTCTATGATTACTGAAGATCATGAAGATTGTGGTAACATTCAAGGATTTCGAATCGGTTGCATCAGAATTTTTATGAGGTAACCTTTAAATTCTAAGTTCTGGCATCAAACATCATTACAAAGCACAAATCATTCGAATTATACAACAACCTAGATTGGTCTAGAAATTAGTACTAGTTATTATAAAATCATAGAGCTATTCTTGTGATTGAGATGAAGTGTTTAGAAGTTTGAAAATATTGTTGAAGCATAATAATACACTACAAGAAAACTAACCATTCTGTAAATAGCAACAACTAAAACGACGTCTCTATTATTTTAACACAATAGCAGTGACAAATATGTCGCCACTATGGTACTACCCAATAGCAACGACAAGGAATTATCATCACTACAGATGGCATAGGTCAATAGCAACGATATATTGTCGTTGCAATAATAACAAAAGTTGTCTCAATATGACTTGAAGATGGCAGAAATTCTGGGTGTCTCTTTGTCCTACTAATAGCAACGACACGTGTCGCTGTTATAGGAAACCAGGACAAATGACGGGAACTTTTGGCACCATTTTGATATGTAATGACAACGTGCTGGGCAAATGCAACGACACTACTTATCGAACCAGCACTTTTCTTTCTTCTCCATTTTTTTTCCTTTATTTTGCTCCCAGGACTAGTCTTTCGAGTCAGACAATCAGGTTGCTAAAATGTTTAAGGAGTTGGCGTGTTCTCAGGCAAAACTTCAGAAGATAGCTAGAGTTATTAATACTTTTACTGCCATGTTGGATTCCAAATTCTTCGACGAAGCTGCACTTGTGATACAGGTTGACGATGATGAAAATGACGAACAACCTGACGAAGACGAGAAAGATTTAGCGGATCTTTAGACCGCATTTTGTGTATATATATATATATATTTTACATTCAAAATTTTAAATTGTATTCAATTAATTCAATATAATTTTATTATTGTTATTGTTGTTGTTATTATTATTATTATTATTATTATTATTATTATTATTATTATTATTATTACAATAAATAATTTTTTTTAAAAAAAAAACGAAAAAGAAAAGAAACGACATATAGCAACGGGAAGTCATCGCTTTAAAGGCGTCCAGGGACAACAATTGGTGATGACATGTCGTTGCGAATTGTACTACAAAGTAGCGATGATAGTCTCATCGTAGTATGCCTAACGATGACATGTCGTCGCTACAAGTATCAGGACTTACGAACTCCGTCACCTTTGCAGCGACAAAAATACTGTGGCTATTGATTGTTACTCTGTAGAGACGATTGTCATTGCAAATGACCAATTTCTAGTTTCCATGACGTTAGGGACAACATTGTCATCGCTTGTCAGTCTACAACGACGACATTTTCTCTTATAGCGATGGCTATTGTTTCCGCTATAAGAAACTTTTCTTGTAGTGCTGAACTAAAAGTGAAAATTAATCTGAATTGAAAATTTGTTGCATTGGCATGGGATTGATTTTTAAATAATTTAAATATTGATTTTTTAATAATTCAGACTGCCACAACTATTAAGGGTTGATTATTTTAGTCATTCAGTATGTTGTGATTGATATTTAGATTGAGTTTTTAATTGCTAAAATTAATAATGAACTGCAGATAATGTAGTAGCAAACATGTTATTAGATGTTGACAGAAACATAATATAGAGTCACAACTTTTAGGGTGGAATGGAAGAATAACGTAAATATATTGATAGTGAATTCTTTCTACTTTATTAGAATGGAGATTATCGTAGTAGAGACACAATAACGAATTTGATATGTTTGTGTAATTTGAATATAAATCGAGATTACAATATGTGAAAATTAGCATCATGCATATTTGTTGATACCAATCAACATGTTATTAATTATATTTCTCATGCAGATATAAGGGGTATTAGTGTGTTGGTTTATTACAATGGAGATTGTGATGAATCACATAGTTACAAGGATTACTCAGTTGTTGGATTATTTGTCATGTTAGATTATAGTTATGTAAACCTTGTTGACTTAATAATGAATGAAATAAAAAGGGATAAGTCACACTATGTTATAATAATATTACAGTGCCAAGTTTTAGCAAACGGCCTCCACATCAAGATTTACAGTGATAGTTCTATAAATATTTAAATATAGATCAAAAAGAATGAATTAGACTTGACAAAATTCCCATTGAATTTTACATCAACAAGGTGACGTGTAATGAAGGCGATTTGATGACCTTAGGTACTTCAATTTTAGGGCCTGTTACATTCGAATTCTATCAGACAATGAACAGAACATTCTACTTATTGCTATTTAGATAATTCTTTGAATTCGAGATTGCCAACGATTGAAGAAATAGGTTTAGAAATTTGTAAAAATGTGACATGTGTTGAGGAAATCATGGTAGAAACATAGAGCAATGTCTTATGTCAACCTGGTTGTGAAAGTGTTAAAAAGAATACATTTTTTAAGAATAAAGAGTTGTTAACAACTAGTCTAGTCCTACTTGCAATTCATTATCGATTTCAGTTCCATGTGTACAAATCATACGAGAATGAGTACGTATTGAAGTTCTTAGATGAAAAATGCAAATGGGGACTTAGAAATTCCATAAACTGGAGAACAACAATGTTCAAAATAAGAAACATATAGAATAGTTACACATTTTCGCTGGACATAGTCTTCGGTGATCATAGATAAGCAACTTGTTCTATGATTGTAAGCTGCATAAAGAACAAGTTTACATCTGCGAGGACAGTATACATATCTGGCGTTGTTAGAGACATGATGAAAACCTACAGGGTATCCATTAGTTACGAGAAGGCTTGGAGAGCACATGACGAGTGTATACCCTCTATCTAGTTTGAAAACATAAACGAGTGTATACCCTCTATCTAGTTTGAAAACAAACTCTATTAATTTATATTTACATATCAATAATTGATTGACATCGGTGTTAATATAAATTAAACGTAATATAGGAAGACGTTGACTATCATATGTGGTTAAGGGCATAAATGAGTTGGTTATTCGGTAACAAGAATTTCAAAAAAATTCCAATAAAGGCATTATTTGAGTCATTACGTTGTACATTGTAAAAGTGTTTTTTCAAGAATTAAACGATGCAAGATTGACACTGACAAAACTTAAATCAAGATATGAGAGCATGGTGAGAGAGAAATTTTGGGAATCAATAAGAATCAAGGTATGTAGACGGTTTTATTGATTGCTCAAAATACGTGCTACATTGATGTGTGTGTATAATGTATATTTTAATTTGTGTGTCTGTGTGATATATAAGATTAAATATACTAACATGTTGTAAACTATTCTTACATGAATTGGAATGAAATATATTATATCTTCAAGCGAGAGTACATACCAAGTTAACGATAAAACATCGTCGTATTTGGTGAGGATGGATGAGAAAAGATGCTCATGTAACTGTTTTTAGATTGATGAAATGTCGTATTCTCATGCAATAGTCGTAATTGGTAAAAATAACTTATCAGTAAATGACTAACATATACTTCTCACCTTACTTCGGCAATTGTCATATCTTGGGGCATATATGGGGACAATATATCCTCTTGGTAATAAGTCTGAGTGGGATGTACCAAATGATGTAGAGAGTATGGTGGTTCGGGCTCCTAGTTGAAAAGAATGTCTAGAAGACTACGTGAAAAGAAAATACGGTCAGTATGCAGGGTAAATAAGATATCAAAGAGTGGATGTTGCTTGGAGTACAGACACAACAGAACTAATTGCAAAAATCTAGCTTGGTTAAATGGAAAACTCGAACAAAAAAGAAAGGCAAATATTGGTTCCGAATGCCAGGTATAAATTTTAGACTCTTAAGAGGTACAATTAATACAACTATTTATGATTTTTGTTTCCATATATGAATTACAACTGTTTAATATTGACATATAAAAATAGCTTGAATGTATTAATATTTCAAATGGTTGTGATCATCAGAAAAATGACTGTAAATAGTGTAGTGCACAAATAGATCTGGTCTCTGCTATGTCATCAAGAAGACGAAAATAAGTAGTTTAACTTATGTCTTTTGACTACATTACCAGTGCAAGTGATATGAATCCATGAACTTACTTAGATTGAAAATGATTTTAATGAATCTTCAAGTGCGTTGTTCTTTAATAACTAGTTGTAATGACATATGGTATTACGTGGGAGTGATTATATTGGTATATGTGGTGATGCTAACAAATGGTATTTCATACATATGAATCAAATAATGAATTCTCCACCTTGGCTATAGAAAGACTTTTGACAATCAGTATTTGTTTAGTACGGTTGAGACTCAAACCACCAAGGTTTGTCCTCACTTATTTCCATTGACAACATGTTTTGCAATGTGTGTTATGTTCAAAGTAGGTAGTGAATACATGGAAATTGATGATGTTGATTTTGATATAGTCGGCTTCAAGACATGGAAGAAAGGACAAATCATTGTTCAGTGACATCTGTGTGAGGCATCAAAATTACAATACAAAGCTGTGACGGAGCAAGTGATTGGTGAACAACCAAAAAATTGACTTATAGAGAATTAGATAAATAATGTGATGTGTTTTCACCTAGTATATGACTGTAGTTGGTGTTTGAAGATGCTCAATATTTTGGATTGAATTCAAAGCATTATGTTTTTGAAATTTTGTTATAACATTGCACCTCCGTCTATACATCTTCATTTAGTGTTTGCTATATTTGAGTTTTATTTATCTTTGACATTGATATCCTTTTTTGCTATGTTTAAAGATTGCTTTCGATTCTGTGTATCGAATTAGGTTTATATATATATATATATATATATATATATATATATATATATATATATAGATTAAGAGTTCTAAGGTCAAAGTTGTTTAAAATTTTGACATGCCATTTGCACCTTGATCTAAATATAGATTTAGATGTCTATAAAAATGCAGGTAATTTGGATGATCTTATTGAATGAGTTGGTGTTTGTATTAGTAAACATTGATAAATTAGACTTAGTTAACATTGAAAGTAGATTAACAAAAGTAAGCATCAAAGAGTATATGAGATTAATTAAGAAAAGAATGAGTAACAATTCTTGTCATCTCATGCGGATTAATCGATACTTTGTAGCAGCAAAAATAGGTAAAAGTGAAAGAATGTTAACAAACACAACCATCAAAGATTATAGGCAAATAATTGACAAAAGAAGCCGTCACAATTATTGTCATCTCATGCAAATTATTCGATAATTAGTAACATCAAAAATAGGTTAACATTGAAAGCAGGTTAACAAACACAAGCATCAAATATTAGAGGCTTTTAATTGACTCAAGAAGGCGTAACAATCACTGTCGTCTCATGCAGATTAATCGCTATTTCGTAACCTCGAAAATATACTAAACCTATCGACCTTCTATTGATTCTAAAGAATAATAGCAAGCCTAGATCTAATCATGAAAATTTTAGGGAAATGAAACAAATAATTCTTATACGCTTCATTCTCAAGTGACAATAGTAGAACACAGATTCAAAAGATAAACTAGAAAACATACCAAATATGCAACGACATCGCAATCCCTTTACATATACAGTTTGATGACCGAACCCAAAATACAATACATTGAACATTTCACTGACTTATATGTATATTGACCAAAAGCATCAACCGCATTGAAACATAATTAATAACAAGATACATGTTGGAGGAAAAATTCTAAAAGGTTGAATTTACGATACTAAAACAAAAGCGACTATCCAAACCATTGTAACTTCGGCTTCTCAAGAGCAAATTTGTATATTTGGACAGTCGTGTTGAGATAAGCCACTTTTTGTCAAACTTTTTCGACATTTATTTAATCTTATTCTCAAATATGTATTCTAAAACTTGATGACAAATATCCCACAGTCGCCACTACATCCAGAAAAATTAGAATGTGTAATCAATCCCTTAACAATCATTTTTGAGATCACTAAACATGCAATACAATGATTTAAAAGTCTACAACTACATCCTTCAAATGAACGAACCGGTGCAAAATTGAAATATATTATCAATATTAGTATCATTACTAACCTATTTATTTGATGTAGAATATCTTTGCATAATCTGTAGGATAATGAGGACTCAGGAGGTTCAAAGTTCAGCACCTTCAATTGACGAAGAAGATGTGGAATGATTGTACGCAATGGTTCAACAACATCACTACTATAACATCTCTGATTGTTTTGAATGAAGAATTGTAGACATCCAAGTGCTAGTTAGCTATATCAAAGTGTCTTAAGATCTTGTGAACTTTTTTATACATGAAAATTAAAATAAACACGTGATCAACGTCTCCCCAATTAGAGTTGAACTTAGGCTTGTGTACAGTGAGATATACGAGCAAAGACGTGCGATAGCATTACAGTCATTCGTGTACCAATCATATATGCTTCTGACCATAAAATTGAGATACCAATCAGTACAAGTCGCTCTGATCCAGTGAATACTACTGAGTTTCAACTTCATTGTCAAGTAGAAGAACATCACATCAATGTGTTGCCACGGAATCACATGCAAAAGCATTTAGGGAATACTTGAAATAGAATGGATAAATGATAATAGCAATGGTCCCAAATTACCATGGTGTTTTGGTGTCGTGGCATCCTTCAAGTTATACCACAACATTTTGGAGTTAATGTTCACCTGTCCAAGGTCCATTGGTGGATGTATTGCAAGTTTGTCTTTATGAAATTTCCTTAACCTAAATGGAAAGGCTAAGAGTGAGATAATATTTCTGATCAATAAACAATGAATACAAGAATCGTATAACAACTAAAAACTCACTTGTTATCGTGCATGAGGCTTATGTTATACCAGTTCTCGAAAACTTGAACATCGGAATGATCTGAACAAGCCAAGCATATTTTGTATTCAAATGAAATAGATGAGACATTTGATAGATTGTTGGTTTGTGAGTGAAAACTTCTGAGAAATGTGGATTTAATGAATGTTGTCGGTCTAGTGATCCTCTTCTGGAGTGCAGGTATAGTACCATCATCGATAGAAAATTGGATCAGAGTAATTGCCTAAAAAAATTAGACAAGAAACAACATGATATAAAAATAAAATCGAGACAGGATGAAGCTATAAATTGAGATTTTGTTATCAATTTGAAGAACCTACGAAGATCCTTTCTCAACATGTACGTGGGTTTTTTCTATCGATTCGTCTATGTGCCTGAGAGAACATCGGGTCATCATCTAACAGGTTGAATAGTGTTTTTGAATTGGTTTAATTCCCAACTGTATTGTTACATTCTTGATTTTTTTTTTGAGCTGAACCATCATCACCGTCTTGACGTGCCTCTAACGTTGTGCCCAATTCAACCAAGTTCCAAATAAAAATAATATGGTAGGAAGATAAATTGGTATTAGTCAACCACAACACATAAAGCCTTAATCACAAAAAAAAAAAATTACGAAGTGCACAAATAAATATCGAAGTAGGAGCTCGATATCTGAACATCATCCTACCTTGAAGGCAACAATACCATCCATCTTCTAGATGTCATCTTTAGTCAGTACTAGTCCATCATCTAGTAAAATACAAGGAAAATTAGATTGTGAATCAATCCCTAGATCAAAGCTAGGATCGTCAATCTCACCACTTGTGTTGGTTTTCTAGGTCTCATTAGGCTGCGAAGCAGTAATGATTGTCGCCTATAGCGAGATGTCTTCTTTCCAGAAATCTTGTGAGAAATTGAATATATGTGGACATGGTAAGCGAATGTGAATAACATTGATGTGTGTGTATATGTATATATACACTGAATCGCTAGACACTTTTATAGGAAGAACATACTGTTATAATATCAATTAGGATGAGCAGTGTCATGTAGTACGAGGCACATATTAAATGGGCAAGCTAAATTGAACAGTAAAAGAAATTAAATCCTGTTGACGAGACCATAGTGAAGATGTCAGAATTATGCATCACATATCAAGCGTGCAAGTGGCATGGATAACAAAGAAGAATGCATAAACATTATTACATGTGCAGCGTTGAAGTGTGTATCACACTGATAAGGTTCAGATTCTGTCGGCTGATTAACAACAATTCTTGCTCTTACTCTTTCTAGATTGTCGACGATTGACTTTGCAAAAACAGTAAAAAAAATTCAAAATTGCATTTGGACAAGAAAATGGTTAGATACTAATTTCTCATGCTTTGTCTGTAACTCAATGACACAGCTTTTTATAGACTCTTTCGAATAGCAACATGCCTGAAAATCAAATTTAACATGTTAAGCAATATTTGAAGAGACGAATTCCAATGTATACATTAGTTTAGAAAGTTATTTCAAACCTTCATCTCCAGTGGTTCGACATTACCCCTCACTTTAGAAAACTTGCTTGAAGATTGAATCTTTGTTATTGTATGCTCGTCATTGTTAGTCAAAAAAGACTGATGGGTAGAAGCTTCATCAATAGAGTTAACATGTTGATCAACTGGTGCTAAATAATTAGTTCTATTGATTAAATCTCCTGGCATAATGTCCTTGTTAGGATGAACAACGAGGGTCGCCATCTATACAAAAATAGACATTATGAACATATAATGGCAAAAGTAACATAAAATATTGTTATTTGCTGAATTTGAAGAGTATAATATGAAGGTATAAGGACCTCTATAATTTTTCCTTCATCCGAAACACTGTAACTACAAGAAACAACGAAGAGACGATTCTTGAAAAGACGTGGATGTCAGCATAAAAAAAGAGACACAATGTCATCATCGTTATCTTCTACACACTGAACAAGAACGTCATCATAAAAACTAGATGTGTAATGTTGCTACCTCTCTTCATTGGTGACCTTGATTGGAGAAACTTGTAGCTACAGAAGAGGAAAACGTTAAATAGATACAAGTGAATGAACATATAAAAATTCGATATAGGTGCTATTAGACAAACAAAAAATTAAGTATTATACAAACAAATTTATGTCTTGACGACTGGATATATCTTTCCCTAAATTTAGCTTAAGGCTGAAGATCCCGTGGACGTTTGAAGTTCATTTGAGAATCTGTGGGCAGTAAGCACCAATTTAGGTACAAATCTTAGCTTCTAGTAATCGTAGAGTTTCATTTATACAACTTGGAATGCAATTACAAAACCACTGATCCGGTAAGCTATGTAAGGTCTCCCATCACTCTCGACAAACAATGACGTCTTCCTTTGTCCAGATTTAATGATGACATCGTAACCTTAAACAAGTCCTTACCCCAATCATAAGAATTCATCTCATCGGAATAAGCTAAGACTATCAATGAATCTTTCACCAATCTTTTATATGATATTGTAAACATTAGATTCGTCAACAAAAAGAAGATACCAAAATTAACTACATCCCAATCACTAAGATAATCATCATTGAGGAAAACATCAGACACGCCTCAGGTAGAAATATTAGATAAATGGTTGAGGAACTTATGTTTGATACTACATTAGCTTGCATCAAACTTCGAACATTTATCTTCCCATTGTAAACTAGTAATCAAGCAAAAATCTTCCATAGTGAAACTTACTAGACTGCCCCTTAATTTAAATCACATCTAATTGGCATTGGGCTGCTTCACTTTCCTAAGTAGCACTTGGTGGATTAGTTGGTGATCTAATACAATGTCTTGTAAATCCAGAAAGTGAGCAAAGCACGTCTCTGAGAAGATTATCTTCTGTACATCATTCATCCTTCCCAACAATAAGCTGAATATTTTGGTATTGGAGAATGCATTTACTTTTCCAAGAGATCATTTTTAAGAGAGATGAGATAGTCCCAGTCTTGGACAAAGCAAAATTGTGATTAGACATCGTTCTTCAATTACAATTAGCAGTTGTGGGTTACATGCCAGGATGCATTAAGATGATTAAAGCAATAATTACACATTAAAGTCGCAACAGGACATAATTATAATTGGGACAACGATATAGCACAATAAATGAACAATGTTTTAACAGCGTGAATGAATTTAACAAAATAAATTTAAGATGAATTAATGTGCCATTAGTCATTAGCGGCACATTGAAGAGGGCGAATACGTGTAGATAGAAAAATTTACCCATATAAACGAACATTATTACCAAATCGACTTTGCAGCCCGTTAGAAACACATTCGAATAAAGTCTAATAATATTCCCAGTTGACTAACTAGGCATTCATGTAAGGTTAGCATTAATTAACAAGAAATTTGAGAATCGAAATACATTAATATACTATTTTCATTACCAAGCAATATGTGTAAGCTATGCCATTTGGCCATTACTTTTCAAATCGTAATGGTAACAAATACAATCAACAAAGGTGAGCAACAAACTACAATAACAAACTTGAGTCAAACTAGAAATAAAGAGGCTTTGAAATATATTCATATTAGTAGGCCCCAATGACGCAATTGAAAATTAACAAGCAGTAACAAGCTTAAATACCAGTTTGAAAAGTAACAGGGAGAAATATTAGAGTTGATGATCATCATATAAATGACGGACACGAAGATATCACGTTATTAAAGTTTACATCGGCCGATAACAAGATATTAGTCGTTAACAAAGTAGAGACACTAAGTAAACATGGGTTCGAAGATGACAAATATTCTAAATATACATAACAAATATTAGATAATACTCTAAAATACTTTCATAATCCAGAATTTGAGTAGAGATGAATGTTTTCATATTTCGATTTTGTTGTCCACTACAATTGTAGGAACATAAATTGGTTTTTCGACAATTGTTGCAACCAATAGACATAAAACACGTTAGTAATTTTTAGGAAACATTGACAACTAACCAGTAATCAATCGACCGTAGGGAGGTTTTTCACCCTTTCACATACAATTTTGTCATATATGTCTGTCTTGAGAATACAAAAATACAACCCAATCCTCTGATCAAATCTCAATCCTCCCAACAAATTCCAATCCTAAACTGATCAATCTCCTGGCAATCAATAATTCACATACCAAAAATCCAAATTCTACAACCACATTCCAATATCCACGCTCTTGAAATCCATAATACCCATCCAAAATCATCATATGTTCGCAACGATATCTAGGCTGCGAAATTTTTTTGTCCCTTTCGGTTTCTCAATTTTTTTCTACACAATAATCATCCATTTTCTGTTCTCAGATCTGTTACATTTTTCATAGTGGAGGCTCAATTTCTATTAGTTTTGAATTTGACTATTTTTCCCATTTATTTGTTCACTCAAGTCCGAGGCCTAACATGAATAATAGACTTGAACTTGGAGGGACTATTGTCACCATCTATTTTTAACGAAGATGCAAAATCAGTATACGAGTCCAGTGAGGGCCACATTGGCGTCCGCTCACGCCACGTGTGGCAGTTGCATTTCCATTTTGCACTAAAGGCCTTTGCGATTCCACATTCTACCAAACAAATTTTCAAGATAGCCTTCGATATAGTAGCGAGCCCCACCCTTGTCGATGGGCCTTGCACGCCCACAAAGTTCTCCCAGACAGTCCAATATAGTAGGCAAAGTCTCAACTACAACCAGAAAGGTAATATCAAACATGGTTTTCTGTTGTGTTCATTATTTCGACCCTGAACTACTTGGATTTTGCGAGTGCTTTAGAGAATTCGCCCAAGTAAAATTCTCAAACAACCGGCCACATTCACACTAATATAAGTGATGTTCTATAAACAGTACCCTACAATACTCCACTTCTACCTTTACAAGATATAGTCATCATTAAAAACAAAGTTTATCCTTAACAATCTTTGTAGGCAGCACTTTTGCATCATAGAAATGTGAAGGAGTTAAAACTCCAAAGTGTTCTCATCGAGTCATTCATAACTAGTTTTCCTATTAAACATAGTACGTAAGATCTCCAGTACCCATGTTAGGTTTTCTAAGTTGACTAATTAGATTTTAGGCTTTAAACATATTTTTATCGATGCGTAGTCTATTCTCTTTAGATAACCCTTTTGCAAACAGGTCTGCCACGTTATCTTTTGACTTAACAAAATCAATTGATATTGTTCTATTTGAGAGCAACTTCCGAGCGGTATTGTTAGCAATTTATTTTGTACCGCAAATGTACGGATTGCACAAGTAATATAATGAATTTTTTAGTCCAAGTATCGTACCCGCAGGGATTTAGATAGTTCTACACAATTAGATTAACCTTAACTGAATCGATTTGACTTTTGAAGTTTGGGTGACTCTTACTAATTAAAATATTAAATAAAATCAATTAATTAATTACAACTTAAACAAATAAAAGATTAATTTCAAACCGAATTACTTTAAATAGGAGAAAAAAAAAGTACTAGGATCCCGAATCCACTTATACCAATTCATTTTAACCCGAACCGTTGAATTTGATAACATGATTTAATTATGAAGATCAATATTCATAATTTGTTTAAAAAACTCTCTCGAGTAGAATTAAACATATTCCTATATGTGACCCGACTATATCTCTATGACGGATGCCAACACACAAGAATACATTAGAATTTGTGAATACTTAAATATCACGTTAAGCATAGCGGTATATCTCTATCATCTATTGAACTCTACGACAATTGAAACTATGTTTAACTTATTTTCAATCTTTCGATGGTAAAACAAGCTAAAAAATCTTACAATCATTGTGCATATAATTGTAGATGAAAAGAAATCAATATCAACTGTTTAAAATTAAAAACATGCTTGAATATAAAAAATTAGGTTCAAAGAATTAAAGGTTCACGATACAAGTTTCATCGCAATCCTAGCACAAAACAGATTTAGCCTAACATACTAAGAAGAAGAAAAAAAAAAACAAAATATAAAATCCATCACCAAGATAAAATGAAAACTCGGAAGGGTGGATCTTGATCTTCATTCAATCTTCGTTTCTTGTTTCTTTTCATGAATTCTCCAAATAATTCGACTCCTGATTTTTGGGTTAAGAACTCATATATATAGTATCCTCATTGCGTCTTAAAAAATTCTTAAAATCGTGTCCCAAAAAGTTTCCTAATTGGAGTCGAACTCAAAAAGGTAAAAAAATCACGCAGTTGCATAAAATGCACTAAACGATCGCTCAGTACAAACCTGGGCGATCGCCAAGGTATAGAATTATCTATTTGTTTGCAAAAATTGGTTCTTTGCACTCACCAGCTTAATTGTTCCACTCTGTGACATTTAGTCCTCCAAATTTGGAATTTGTCTTCTTTAGTCCTCAAAACTTTTAATAACCTCTGATGTGGTCCTTCAAGCTTCAATTGAGTGCTATTTGATCATCATACTTCTGAAACATCTTCTAATTTATTGATCTTTTCATCCATTCTTCTTCACTTGCTCATAAATGGGTCCAAAACTGAAATAGAAAAGAAAATACACTAAATTAAATAGGAAATCTATAAAATAACGAGACATAAGTTTAGTATTAAAAGCTTAATAAGTGTATAAAATGCACTTATCAAACACCCCCAAACTAAACATTTGTTCATCCTTGAATAAAAATAAAACAAAAATACAAATTTAAACTAAGAGAATCACCAGAAACGGAGTCAGTGTTAAATTTCTTACCAAATGCCATAAGTTCGAATATAAAGCAACACTTTTAGAAGGATATTAAACAACACCACAAATAAATTTTTACTTATCTGATGCTCGACCTTTAGTAAGTGTGTGATTAGCCAAATAATGAACTTACACTTATATTAGATCATGACCAATATTGTGTTGCTGATATTTTGATAATCTCGAACCCTTTGTAGTCATTTATTCCTTACACCTCTCATAAAGTATCACACTTCTAATGCTTTTCTCTCCAATCTTGAGGTGTTCTAGCGAATTTGGTTCATATTGATCAATATAATACTTTTTTCAATTAAAGTGGTACAAATTAGAAACTCGTATTCCTAGAACTAGGATGGTGAGCGAATTCTAAATTCTCATATCCAGTCTCTGAGGTCTTAACCTAACAATCCTTACCTAGCACCTTTAACTCTTTTTATTTATTTAATCAATGTAAACATTCTTACATCTTGTGTGCAAGACTTCTTTCCCGTAAGTTTTCTATGTGACCCATGTAGCGAGCTTTGGGCCGATGACTTCCAATTCAGATGGTCATAGGGCACCAAGTTTTAAGATACCCTAACATGCTTAATTACTCGAGTCACACACGCTATAAAAGAAGTAGAAGATGACATTTTTCCACTTTTTCTCTTCTTTTTTCTTTTTTCAATGGTATTCGATTCTCAGCAGTGATTAGTGCTCGGTTTAGATTTCTTGACTAGAACCTATTCAACCAAAGATGAGACCCAGAAAACCAAAACTATTAAAATTCTACGAACACACGTACTAACTTTAACACCTCCAAACTGTTCTCAAACAATTTGGTTACTAGTTTAAGAATTTGGGAATGAATTTTTCACAATAATCCTAGGTTAACAATATCAACACATAACCTCACACACTCAAGTCATGTTCCCATATAAGTTATAAGTTAATAGTGGCTACGTGCTCCATTAATCTAATAAAACATGGATAAGTATTCAAGTAAAAACACAGTTTAGGTGTTGTCTAATATTCTAACTAAAAATGTACTTGACTTTAAACAAATACTACCATCGTTGGCGGCAAGTCATTCAATAGTAACTAGACAAATATTTTTGGATTTTAATTTTTTTTCTACTATGGCAGTTAGACAGACCCGAATAGTAAGCAAATTCAAAAGTTATCAAATAAGTATCTTGATACTTAACCCACCCCAAACTAAAATATTACATTGTCCCCAATGTATAGCAAAAATAAGCAAATAAAAGAGAGAATAGATGAGTTACTCCCCAGAGGTAGATGTGGAGAAAATGGATCTGGCTGGTTGAAGGTCCAACTGATGTGGACTCAGGTGTTGTGTTGGGACTTATGGTTGAAAGACACTGTCATAGATATCATCCATGCAGCTCGTAAAGTGGAGTATCCTAACTAATGAATTATTTAACCTAACTTAATTAATAAGGATATAAGAATAAGTTGCCTCCCATTAAGTGTTTATTTATAGTTATTAGCTTGACTTATTGTCCGGTTGCTCAAGTAGGAGAAGGGGGGATCTTGAGATTATCGAATGTGTCACTCTCCAATAATCTCTTGATTTTCTTCTCCATGTTTTGTGGCTTGTCCCTCCTCTTCTATTTAACAACTGCAATTTGTGCATTAGGGATGTCTTCTTCAAATTCAAACACATGGTCACCAATGTCACATTTTTGCATATGAACCATCTGTTTAGCATTGTCTTTCATATGTACTGTTGGTTTCGTCTCTCAAAGCCTTTTAAAGAAGCTTTTCTTGAAGTTTTTCAAGGTCTTAACACGTTATCCTATCCAATAAGGAGAAAGTGATGGTGCCTCATCTCTACCCAACATATGAAATACCTCCATTTCATCATGAACTCTCAATGTTAATACACCTCGTGATACATCAATAGGAGCATCAGAAGTAGCTAAGAAGGGACGGCCCAAGATAATAGGGATCTCTGCATCCTCAGGCATATCAACGAAGTCAACGGAAAATAATAACTTATCCACTCTCATCACCACATCTTCCACCATCCCAAACGACTTTTTAATACATCAGTCGACCAACTAAAGAGTGAACTTTGCAAGTTTAACTTCACCAAGTCATAATCATCTAAAAATAGAAAGAGGCATTAAATTGATACTTGCACCAAGATCATATAATACCCTGTCGATCACGAGACTACCGATGATAATTGGAATTGTGAAGCTGAATAGATCATTTCTTTTGTCTAATATTTGCTTCTCCACTATAGCACTTACTTCTCTTGTAAGTTTTACTGTATCCCTTCTGCCAAATTTTTCTTATTTGCAAGCAGTTGTCTCATATATTGGCGTAGTTGGGCATTTGAGTCAAGGCCTTGACAAACGATATGTTTATATGCAGCTTCATTAGATGATCAAAAAAAATTTGCACACTACTGATCTTGCTTATGTGAATTTAACCTCTGTGGGAAAATGATGGGAGGCTTATATTTTTTTATTGGCTCTGAAGCTTTTGTTTTCACATGGTCTGCCACTTGCTCATGATTAGTCTATACATCTGGAGTTACTTCTTCGTCCTGCTCTTCAAAAACTTATTTTTTCTTGATTGGCCTTTCTGCATGTATTTCAGGCAACTACACCCCAATTCTAGTTGTTATTGTATGTACTTGCTCTCTGGGATTGACCTCGATGTTGCTTGACAAGATACCCTACAGTCTACTTGACATAACGACTGCCATCTGACCCATCTAAGTCTCTAAATTCTTTATTGAGAGTGGTATCAGTCCTCCTTATGAACTGATTATTTGCTTCCATGAACTGTTCAATTTTCTCTACGAACTTACAAAACATATCTTCTAGTGAAACTCTCTTTATGGCTGCTGAAAATGAATACCTGTGGTCTGTTGTTCTTCTGATTATCCCTCCAAGAGAAATTTGGATGATTACACCAACCTGGATTAAATGTATTGGAGAACGGATTATTTTATTAGTATTGACCACATTGAACATACTCGACTTACTTGGGTTGCTTTGATAGAATAAGACATTCTGATGTACTGTGATTTGCCCCGTACTCTTCACAAGTTGATTTCTTCGTTTGCATCGTATTGACTGAATGCGACATGCTCTCCACTTTGTGTGCATATGAGTCTATTTTTGTAGATAAGGCAGTGAAAGTGTCTACTTCATGTACCCCTGCAATTTTCTTGTGCATAGCCCGGTATAATGCCTACATGGCGGTAGTGGTAGCCATTTTCTCAAACAGCTCCAAGGTTTCAGCAATGGTTTTAGTGGATAATAAACCGTTGGATGAATAATCTACCATTCTTTTACAAGAAGGAAATAGTCCTGCATAAAAATACTGAACTTGTAGGCCCTTACTAATGCCATGATGAGGGCACTTCTTTGCATGTTTTTGAATCTGTGCCACACCTCATCAAAAGATTCAGATTCTGACTGTTGAAATATTGATATGTCATGCTTCAACTTTGCAATATTGACTGGTGAAAAGAATTTTGTGCAAAACTTTTGGACTAACATTGGTATGTTAGTCCAAAACTTCTGAGAATTGCGAAACATGTGTATGTGAGTTCTCGTCGGCCCTGCTATAGAATTGATGTCCATTCTGAAAGAGATGAATAACATTGGTCTTCAACTAGAAGTTTGGCTGCCCAAAAGGTGGGTAGACAATGCTAGATTGCCTCTTGATGATCTGTGGAGTCTTAAAATCTTCCACTAGCATATTTTCTTCATTAATGGCTAACTCTCTATTCTCTCGTCCTGCTGGAGCAATCTCATTGTTATTCATGGTGTCTTGCTGTTTTTTGTCTTTTTGGTGTGTCTTTTTTGCTTCTTCGCATGCAAAAGCCTGATAAAAAACAATTCAAATACTAAAACAAACTGAAAATTAATAAAACAATAAATTTCAAATTAGTGCTAAAATAATTGAAAAAGAACTAAAACAAAATCTCCGGCAACGGCGCCAAAAACTTGTTAGCAATTTATTTTGTACCGAAAGTGTACGAATCCCACAAGTAATATAATAGATTTTTGAGTCCTAGTATCGTACACACAAAGATTTAGATAGCTCTACACAATTAGATTAACCTTAACCGAATCGATTTAAGTTTTAAAATTTGGGTGATTAAGAACTAATTAAAATATTAACTAAAAGTAATTAACTAATTATAATTTAAACAAATAAAAGATTAAGTTCACGCCGAATTACTTTAAATATGTGAAAGAAAAGTACTAGGATCACGAATCTACTTATATCAATTTTCTTTAACTCGAACCGTTAAATTTGATAATATGATTTAATTATGAAGATCAATATTCTTAATTTGTTTAACAATCTTTCTCGAGTAGAATTAAATATATCCCTATATGTGATCAGACTATATCTCTATGACGGATGCGAACACACAAGAATGCATTAGAATTTGTGTATACTTAAAGATTACGTAAAGCATAGCGGTATATCTCTATCCTCTATCAGACTCTACGACAATTGAAACTATGTTTAACTTATTTTCAATCTCTCGATGGTAAAACAAACCACAAAAATCATACAATCATTGCACACACAATTATAGATGAAAAGAAATCAATATCAATTGTTCAAAATTAAAAACATTCTTGAATATCAAAAATTAGGTTCAAAGAATTAAAGGTTCATACAAGTTTCATCGCAATCCTAGCACAAAACAGATTTATCCTAACATACTAAGAAGAAGAAAACAAAAAGAAAATATAGAATACATCACCAAGATAAGAAGAAATCTCCTAATTTCGTGTTTCTCTTCTTGAATTCTTTTAATAATTCGACTCCTAATTTTTTGATTAAGAACTCATATATATAGTATCCTCATTGTATCCCAAAAAATCCTTAAAATCGTAGCCCAAAAGGTTTTATAAATGGAGTCGAACTCAAAAAGGTAAAAAAATCACGCTGTTGCATAAAATGCAATGGACGATCGCCTAAGTTTGGTATAGAATTATCTCTCTGCTGGAAAATTTTGGTGCTGGGCGCTCGCCCAGCTTAATTGTTCCACTTTGCGCCATTTAGTCTTCCAAATTTGGATTTTGTCTTTTTCAGTCCGCAAAACTTTCAATAACCTCTAATGTGGTCCTTCAAGCTTCAATTGAGTGCTATTTGATCATCGTACTTCTGAAACATTTTCTAATTTATTGTTCTTTTCATCCATTATTCTTCACTTGCTTATAAATATGTCCAAAATTAAAATAGAAATGAAAATAGACTAAATTAAGTAGAAATTCTATAAAATAACGAGACATAAGCTTAGTATTATAATCATAATAAGTGCACAAAATGCACTTATCATGTATTATGTTTACGACGTATATGTCTTAATTTCGTTATACACAAAATTCGTTATACACAAATTTTTCTACTATGGCTATAGTTGCTTAGTTATCGCAATGCATATATATAGCCGGCTTTAGCCATATAAGATTTATCTTCTAAGAAGTTTCTAAGCCATTCCGCTTCTTTCCCTGCTTGATCCAAAGTAACACTACTAAAAATTTGACATTTGGGGACGCATTATTGGGGACGGTTGAAATATTCGTCCCCAACAGCCAATTATTTGGGATTGTTTATAATATTCACCCCAAAAATCTTGTCATTACGAACGATTTTCTCAAATTTCGTCTCCAATTATGAATTATTTGGGACAAATTGATCCGTTATAGATGGTCTTTTAATTAAACATTAAACTTTTTGGGAAAAAAATATATAGGGACGTTTAGATAAACCGTCCCAAATAAGATTATCAGGGACGGATGTTTCCAAAAAGTGTCGTCCCCAATCTTTAAGTGGGAAACATTTGACGTGGGAAAAATATTTGGCGCCTAAGTTTTCCTTCAACATTTCACATTATCAGTTCCCCACACCACTTTCATTTCCTTCAACGCTTAACATTTCCAAAAATCTTGCCCTAACTTCACAAATTGATAAATCATATTTTTTTCTCCTCCCGTCCAGAGCCGGTTATCACCATCCAGCATCTGGTTGTTGCCGTTCTGCAAGGTAATTTTTCTCCTCCGTCTAGCATCTGGTTGTTGCCGTCTCTGTCTACTGCTTAGTATCTTGGCAATATCTCACCGTCCAGGTAAATTATGGATTTCTCTGATTTTAGTCCAGTAGCAGCACACTGTACAAAATGAAATTCAATTTTAATTCATTATAAGAAAGTCCATTTTAATCAAAATTAATAACCAACGATATGTGTTAACTGGTTTTACTTATAGAGTGTCTATTCCATATTTTGTTTATGAAAACCTGATTTTCTTGTTGACTTGACACACGATCAATTGGTTTATACAAGAAATTGGTTAAATTTGATTTGGATAACAAGAATTTCTGAAAACAATGTATGTGTTCCCTGGTTTTTCCCCAATTTTTTCTCTTTTCCTGACTTTTTTTTTATCTTTTCATTCTGTTATTGATGAGATGGAGAAAATTTATTGAGTAATTTTACCTAGACCATTGGTAAATAAGCTTTTGGTTGATATGATTATCCTGACTTTTCATTGAACCGTGGAGAATTATTTAACAAGTGGTAGAATCAATAAATTATTTGTGTTTGTGCAAAAAAGTGTTATACAGTGCATCACTCTAAACTTATTTGTTGTCTTGCTTTGACAAGTATAAAACCTTTCATAAGATCCAGCATTTCAGCATATAGACATCTATTAGTTTTGAAGTATTGAGTCTTAAATGTTGTATTTGTGGATAAGAAACATGACACCAATTCTTTATGATATGAATCTGAATGGAAGTCATGGGATTGAGTCAAATAGTTGATCTCCTGTTTGGATCTTACACCAAAGAGAAAATTCAGAACATGACACCAATTCTTATTTTATGTGAAATGCTTGTTTAATTTCAATGCCTTCTCGACTGTGTATTTGATAAAGCTGTGAAGTTTCTGATCCAAAATAACATTTTAACGTACAGGTTTGGTAATCCTCAAACTAATTCTTCTCATCCTTCAAAGTGGAAACACAAGGTGAGATTCTTTTTCATTAAATCTTGAAGCAAACAGCTAACTGAAGCAAATGAATAGTGGCCATACTGGAATTAAGAGTTCTCTTTGAAAGTTACAGACACCAGCATCAGAGTTCTCTTTGAAAGTTACAGACAGTTAGCTCAAGACATGCATGTAAATTAAGAGATGACTACCATACTGGAATTGCCCATTTCACAATTCTAATTCAAAGGCTTCAATCCATAGTGCCCAACTAAGATGTCAATCACGAGGTCATTGCGCTAAATGTTAGATAACAATATTTAAACCCCGTGAAGCCTAATTAGATCCTTAAATTGGGGAGTTTGTAGATTGATGTGTCTTTAAGCAATTCTGATTTATTTGCCTCTAATTTTATCAGGTCCTTTTATATGATTAATGATTGGGTTTTCTATATAATTATGAAAAATGATGTTAGATCTTAGAGATTCATATCTTTCTGTGCAGTTGAACTGGGTTATAGTTCCCAAAAGGAAAAGATGGAAATCTTTTTTATGATAAAATATAACATGGCATGTTATAGTTGCCGAAGATCTACTTGATTTTATATCTCCCAGTAGATTTAGCAATGAACATGACGAAATGGCGAAAAATATTTCATGTAGCCAATCCCACTGAGTTGGGCTTGAGGCTTAGTTTGTTGTTGATTAAATATATTGGAACAAAAGAAATCTTCAATTATTTGATGGTGTCTGCAAGCTTTAACTGAGCTCATTGCGTTTCAGTTGGACTTATTTTAGACCTGCTTCTGATTAGCTACGAAATTTTTATCGTACTGTATTCTTCAGCGGTTTTACTTGTAATGATCCTTAAGCACATTTAATATGATAAAGTAGTACTTGAATTCTCACTTCGTTATGTTCATGAAACATGTTTGGGCAACTTCAGGCTGTTGATCTTCAGAATGTTGAGCCAACCATAAGAGCAGGTTCTTGAGACACTAAAGTCCTACTTTAATTTAGTTATGAAATTTTGATCTTGGTTATCTATATAGTTTCTGTTTAGTGCAATCTAACTCCAATATAATTCCAAGTATTTCGATTTATGATTTCTATTTAGTTTGTTACTCTTGTTATTTGTCTTAGACCGTCGACCTATCTGTGGATCAGAGCGCTGCATATGCCAATGCTCAAGAATAAGCTCTTTCTTATGTCCTCAACATTTGAGTGTTAGCCATAGTAATTTTTTTGTGAATTTATAATCTAGTGTATGTTTTCCTCATAAATGACTATGTGAAGATTTTAACTTTTTTATTTTGTGGTTTAGTTATCGATTTACAGAATACAATGGATAAAAGTTGGGTTCACATGCATCCATGTACTAAGGAATTTGATGATGGACTTAAAGCATTTATAAAGCACGCCTTTGCTCATGGGTTTGTTTGTGCTAGCAAAGTAAAGTGTGCGTGCATTGACTGTAAAAACATGAATGGTGTAAACAAAGAAATACTCTATGAACATTTGATATGTAGGAGAATGATGAGCAATTACAAGGTGTGGCATCTTCATGGGGAAAAATTTGAGACAACACCTACGCCCGAAACCACTATAGATACTATTGATGGTGAATGTAGTGATGGTGGTGATCGTAACTACATAATTGATATGATGTGAGATAGGTTTGAGAGGCCTATCGCAGACGAAGATACAGATGGTCTGGCAGAGGAAACTGATAGTGTATCTAGTGATGGTGCTACTACCCAAATTTACAAATTGGTAGAAGAATCGAAGATACCTTTATATCCTGGTTGCAAAAATTACACGAAGCTGTCATTTCTTTTTAAACTATGGAACCTCAAATGCCTTAGTGGCATTAGCAATAAGATATTTACCTCATTGCTTGACTTATTAAGAAAGGCGTTTCCTGAGGGATGTACTTTGCCAAAAAATTTCATGCATAGCAAGAAGATTATTTTAGAAATGGGTTTGGGTTATAACAAGATAGATGCGTGTCCAAATGATTGTATGTTGTTTTGGAAGGAGAACTCCAAACTTGAACAATGCACTGTATGTGGGGCTTCAAGACATATTAAGGAGAGTGGTATTACAAAGAAAAAATCACCAGCAAAGATTCTTCGTCACTTCCCATTGATACCGAGACTCCAACGTTTGTACATGTCATCTAAAGTTGCAGTTGACATGAGATGGCATGAAGATGACCGCACTAAAGATGGGGTAATGAGGCATCAAGCAGACACACCAGCTTGGAAACACATTGACGATAAGTACTCGATTTTTCTGCAGATCCAAGAAGTGTAAGACTTGGATTAGCAAGCGATGGCTTTAATCCATTTGGAATCATGAGTTCCACGCACAGCATGTGGCCTGTGGTAATTATCCCATACAATTTGTCTCCATGGCTGTGTATGAAACAACCTCACATGATCTTGTCTTTGCTTATATCTGGTCCTATAAGCCCCGGTAACAACATTGATGTTTACATGAGACCTTTAATAGATGAACTTAAGGAATTTTGGAATGAAGGGGTGGACACTTACGATGCGTCGACAAAGAAAATGTTCAAGATGTATGCAGCTGTGTTATACACCATTAGTGACTTCCCAGGCTTGGCAATGCTTTCGGGTTGGAGCACAAAGGGATACTTGGCATGCCCAGCATGCCATAATAACACATGCAGTAAGTATTTAAAGAATGGGAGGAAACAATGTTATATAGGTCATCGTCGGTTCTTACCTATGGATCATAGGTTCCGTCGACTAAAGAAAGATTTCGACGGAGGTATTGAAATGAGACAAGCTCCAACCACACTAACAGGGATGCATATATTGGAACAATTAGCAGGTATTCTAAACACATTTGGGAAGGTTCCTGAAGAGGATGATAGTTCGCAAAGAAAAAGAACTCGAACAACAGAGTGGCCAGGTAATTGGAAAAAGTTGACTATTCTTAGTGAGCTGCCATATTATCCTTACCTATTGCTTAGACATAATTTAGATGTAATGCACTTCGAGAAGAACTTGTGTGATAATGTGGTTGGTACTATTTTCGATCTTAACAGGAAATCCAAGGAAGGTTTAAAGGCAAGATTAGATTTACAACAAATTGGGGTCAGGCCTGAACTCTACCCTGATTGGCAGGAGGATAAGAGAAAGTATTATATTCCGCTAGCATGCTACTCTATGAATAAGACTGAGAAACAAACTTTTTGCATGGTTTTGAAGAGTGTAAAGGTTCTGGATGGTTATTCTTCTAACTTTGCAAAGTGCATAAAAGTCAAAGAAGGTAAGATATCTGGTTTGAAGAGCCACCATGCGCATGTCATTTTGCAACAATTGTTGCCCTTATCTATTCGAAAGACATTGCTGAAAAAGGTTAGTTCCATATTAATAGAGCTAAGTACATTTTTCCGTGAATTATGCTCCAAGGTAGCACGGCCTGAGGATTTTAGAAGTCTAGGAGAGCGCATTGCACTCATACTTTGCAATTTAGAGCGGATATTTCCACCAGCTTTTTTTTGACATTATGGTGCACTTGCCCATCCATTTAGCTTCCGAGGCAGAAATAGGTGGACCTGTCCATTATCGTTGGATGTATCCTGTTGAAAGGTATTCATTACATATTTGGTATTTTATTTTATTTCTAATTGATCTAGTATCTTTATGTTTTATTCATTCTTGTGAACCTTCTTATGTGAGAACAGATACATGTGCACATTGAAGAAATATGTGCGCAATAGGGCTCATCCGGAGGGATCTATTGCAGAGGGATATGTGATAGAAGAGTGCCTTACATTTGTGACGAGGTACTTAGAGGATGTTGAGACACGACTGAATAGGCCTGCTAGGTACAAGGAAGATAGTCATATTGGCAGTGTTGAAGGTTTCATGCTTAGCCAAAAAGAGAGAGAATAAATGCATGACTATGTGTTGTTCAATAATGATAACATCTCTACCTATACAAAGTAAGAGTGTATAATTTAATGTAAATAATAGTCTTCATCTACTTATTTTCTTTATATTCTATGAATAATATAAATATTTTTCTATGTAGACGACACATTCACCTTTTGAAAATGTTGAACCCAAAATTGCATGTTCGCGAGATCCAAAAGAAGCACAATAATGAATTTGCAGGATGGTTTAAGGAGTGTATTAGAACAGCAAATAAAGCTAAACAATCAATTCATGCAGAGCTTGGCGTGATCGCTGAAGGTCCTTTAGCAATAGCGAAAAGATTCACTGGTTATACAGTTGGTGGGATTCATTTCAAAACTGTTGGTAGAGATCGTGGATCTACAACCCAAAATAGCAGTGTTGTAGTCAATGCAACTGTGATGAGCTATGCGAGTTCAAAAGATTGAAGGCCAGTTGAAGCAAAGATTGCATATTATGGGCGTTTAATTGACATAATTGAGGTTTCATATCCACAGGGTCGCATATTTTTACTATTTAAATGTGATTGGGTGGATGTTACAAGTTTAGGCATTAAAGTTGATGAGCTTGGGTTTACTCTTGTCAATTTTACACATCTTTTACCATTGCAACAAGAAGAACCTTATGTGTTGTCATCTCAAACTAGACAAGTTTTTTATGGTCAGGATCCAACAGACCCAGATTGGTATGTTGTAATGAAGACTAAGCCTAGAGACACATATGACTTGGGTGGAGGTGATAATATTTCATTTGATAATGATATTTATGGGAATGGAAGCCTAAGTGATGACTTTGAAGATGATAATATCAACTTGATGAGGAATGATGTTGTTGGAGGATATGTTGACGGCGCTCCACTTATATATGATGTTGAAACAGATACTTGCGTGGACTTCATTAATGATGAAGATGAAGTTTTGGATGAAGATGTAGATGAATATGAAGATGAAGATGAAGATGAACTTCAATTAAATGATTGATCTGGTTGTAATATTTCAAATGATAATTTTGGCAACAATTCATTAACTAATATGAATTCATTAGTTATTCATTAAACTTCATTCTGTTCTGGTTCCACACCTCTCCCCCAGTGACTCCTGGGAATTGAAACTGATTCATGTTATTATGATCATTATGTCCACTAGATAGGCAAAGATAAACAATTTGACAAAGATACAACTTATGAAAAGTGAGATATCCTGACATACTAAGAAAGAAAGTAACCTGTGCAATTTCTATTGTACGCAGCATTTTAAGTAATTTCTTTCAGTATATGGACTGATGATATAATTCATAGTTGTTTTCCAGGTACAGTAGTTTTAAGGTGCTATTACCAATGCACACCATTATCTTTCTAGATTCAGACAGTCAAGCTGTGTATTCATTTCAAATGTTCTTTTTGTAAATTTCAGGAGCTCGGAATTCTTGAAGTATTACTCTTTTTTGAGATTTTTTGATTGGTTTGTTTGTTTCTATGATCCCATTTCAATTTTTTCCTTACTAACAAATTTCTTCACCTAAAGTAGGAATGTATTTCAACTAGTAGGTATAGTGTTTTATATTATGGTAGTGGAACCATGGATAATCATCCAACTTGTTTCACTTGTCCATTTATTAGAGTTCAATTATTGACTCCCAGTGCTATTAAGCAGTAAAAGCAAATTTATTGTCACATTCAGATTTCTGTTCAGGCCATCTCCGCTATTTGGTAACTAAAGCATCCACAAGAATTTTACAATGCCACATCTCTTGCAACAGAAATATCATGGTACCTATGATTAAACTATTTGGAAAACCTTGTCATTGTGTTGACATGCTAATTCTGATCCTCGGAAAATGTATCCGAATATTAGGCTGCAATGTTTGAATATTCTCTTCTCACTTTTATATTTCGTATCTATTGACCAATTGTGAAATTATAGGCACTTTAGCAGCATCTTCAGGTTAGAAATCTTGACTACATTATTGTGTGCGCATGAAATGATTGACTTAGATTCTATATTAAAGGACTCGTGTATTGATTCATGATTAATCTTGTACTGTTTTTATAACAATGTAAGCAAATGTTTGGTGAGCACTGCAAAGAAGTGATTATACAAGAAGCCCATGTCTATTGTTCCTTTATTTATCAGTTTCTTCTGTAGCAGCTGATGGGCTTAAATATTATGATATCCTTGAAGGGAAGGGTTATGTAGATCAAAAGGGACTAACCGTGCAGGTTAGCTATAGTGCAAGTTAACTGTCTTCTGCTTTAGGATAATGGATGACATTTCTTTGGATACTACCCAAACAGGTGCATTTTGACTGCATGTATCGTGGTATTACAGCAGTGTCGAGTCGAGAATCTAAGCTCTTGGCTGGAAATCGCTTAATTGCACATGTTACTTTCTTTCTTAGTATGTTATGATGAGATTCCACAACAGAAATACATTGAAATATACGAGATAAATTACTGATATTAGAGTTTGCACATGTTACTTTCTTTCTTAGTGCAATTTTTAAGTGTGCAACGTATGTGTACGCAGCATTTTAAGTGTACATTAGAGTTTAGACTGTGTCCATGCATTACCTGTCCATGAGATCGAGAAAGCATTGGAATGCAAGCATTTGCAGTGGCCATGTTTGATATTGTTGTGATCAGCTTGTCCATGACTAGCAGTATGACTTTATTAAAGACTTCTTTGAGCATCAATGCATGGGCCAGATTGTTGATGTCTTCAGACGTGCAGGCAAAATGAAATCATATACTTTTTCTTAGCAAAATCGAAAACACTTGGCAAAATGAAATCATATACTTTTGCTTAGCAAAATCGAAAACACTTGTTTATCTCTGTTTAATACAAAGTAAACAAAGAAGTCGCTCTCTCTCTCTCTCTCTCTCTTTCATTTTCTTGAATCTTTTTCTGGTTACGATTGATTTCTAATATGAACTAGTGTTTGCCCTTTGCTTGACTGGTGGGGTTGTGTGGTGCCTTTCTTTGTGTTAATAAATAAATTCTTTCCATTGATTCTATCACTTTTTAGTTTCTCAACCCACGTCTTTTCTCAGATTCGGATTTCTTATTAAAATTCTGGTTCTTTTCCTTTTTTATTATTATTTGCACCACCCCACATGTATTTTCTTGTATTTGTCTGATTTGGATTGGATCACGAGGATCTATATTTATTTTTCTGGTTTCTTTATCCACCCTTTTGTTTGATATACTCAGAGAAAAAGAGACGGCATTGGTAGGTTAAGTAGCTGAGGGGCCTCGAGGGCACCGATCATTAGCTGCAGAAGAAAAAGGTTTTCTTAGTTTTCATAAGTTGCAGTGATTTCTTTCTGTAGTTTTCTTGCTCGTTTGGGAATATGAACTGGGTTTGATTCAATTTTCAAATATTTATTATAGTAGAATTCTTGATATGTGTGACTGAATGTCAAATGGGTTGTTTGAATCCAGTGGTTTGAAGAGTTTATTTGGTTGAAGTGAGTCAGTTTCATTTATCGTACGGTTGATTCAGGAGCAGGTTTATTGATTAGTGTAACTTTGGATGATTGAATTGGATATTGGTAGTCGAATAATATAGTTGTGGGTTGGCCTTCTATACACTCCTGAGGCATGGCAGGTATTGATGTTTCCAAGTATGTCCATAGCCCTGTCCACAAAGTCGTAATTTTGAAAGATTATGCGGCTCTCAGGAGGGTAATTGCAGGCCTCCCACGGCTTTGCGACCCGGCTGAGATTCATACTGAATCAGTTTCTCTTGCTGAGGAAGATAAGGCATCAGCCATATCTACTGTGATTGATCGACGAGATGTCCCTAATCGGGACACCCCTCTTCACTTAGCTGTCAAATTTGGTGATGACACTTCCCAAGATAAATGGTCTCTGCCCTTGACAGCAGCTTCTTCAAGAGCCAACTGTTGCTCAGTGATGAGACCAACCTTCACAAAGTAGTTATGCTCAAGTTCAATCAAAGAAGCCCTCTCTAGTTCAACCTCGATAAGCTGCTCCAGTGCTGCGTGTGTCAATCCCCGAATTTGGGAGACTGATCCTAAAACATCCATAACTTTTGAATTAAATGAAATTACAGATTTAATCTCACTGGGTAGAATGACTTCAATCATTTGCCAAACAAGGTTTTTATAGTACAGAATAGTGGTTTTAAAAATAGAAGCCCAGTTCAATTGGGATGCATAATTTGAACTATCTGCATCGACCTCAACGACACAGCTATCCTGTCCAACACACTGCTTTATCTCATTAAGAAACTCAGTTACAAGAACACATTTTTCTATATGTTCTTTGAGCTCATTGGAAAAGGATCCAAGATCAGACAATGGATGCATTCATTCATCATTTTAGGAAACTTCAAATTAATATAGATAACTGGAAAATGCATATCTAAATGTCTTGAAATACTTTTAGAACTTATAGTAATGGAAAGCACAATTCCAACAGAAATTAGAATATAAATTTTGAACTTCAGTTACATGGATTCTTATTACTCCTATTCCTGATTTAATTGTACGACATAATTATAGCTACATACTCTTGATTGCTCAACCGAAGCTAGACCATAAGCCCTTGTCTACGTACTTGTTTACTGTCATTTCTTTGTGGATCACACCCGTGTCAAAAGTTAAATCATTGAAGTGATTTCTGCTATGTGTTTTTATTATTTTAGTTAATAATATCTCAAAATAATAGAGTGTTAATGTTCCTATGTGTTTTTATATATTTCAATAAGATATAATTTAAATGGATTATCTACTCAATTCTTGTTACAAGTGTGCAGGTAAATGACTGAAGAACAGGAAGATGCTCATAGAAATGTTCGAGGAAAAGCCAAGTTGGCGTTCTTGGAGAGAACACAAGTGGGCAAACTTCCAGTTAGTTTTCGGGATGGGGTTGCAATTGGTCCAAACTCAACTGAGTTGTCTGCTTTGGCCGGGCGTTTAGGAAGGGATGCGAATCTGTTGTCATTTCACTTTCTTAAATGGCCATTGGAGGATATTGACTATAAGGATAGAGTAATTATGGAAATCAAGGTAACTACAAACTGTATTATTTATATCTTTTGCTTTGTAATTGGAGTTTAAATTATCAACAATCATTAGATAATTTCATGACTAACGCTTCTTACTTTTTTGTTTCTTAATTTAAGCAACACTTTGACTTCCTAGATGAATGCAACAAGTATGTCCTTAAGCAACTCAACGCAGCATGGAAGGATGAAAAGGCATATTTGAAGAGAGAATATTTTATTCCCTTCGCCACTAGGAAAGATCGGATAGCCAATCGCCCAGATAAGGTGCCCGAGGATCAATGGACGGTGTTGGTAGAGTACTGGGAGAATCCTAAAACACTTGTAGGTTCTAATATACATAATGACACATTGTTACTTTTTAGCATTTTTTTTTAAGTTCAAATGATTTGTTATCTAGGAAAAAGCAGGAAAGAATATCCTAAATCGCAAGAGGCATAAAATAATGCATATTGGGGGTTCAAAGAGTTTTATGAAACATGCGGTTGAGGTAAGACTAAACTTCAAATATCATCTAAATAGTTAAGTTGTTTATGTTTATTTCATATTCTAACAGATAGAGGAAGATCCAGAGTGAGATGCACCTTTGGGCACACCAGCAACTCGGTTCGAAATCTTCAGGAAGACACATACTCGGAAAGATAAGACACCAATCAATGAATTAGCTAAGGAAAAAATGGTATTGAATATTGTAGCTAATGCTTTTATATTTTTTATTGAATAACATTTATATTAAAATTTCTTTATGTTAATGTAATTTTAATTTGAATTTTTGCAGGATCAGATGAAAGAGTTGGCTGACAAGGCAACCGAAGAGGGTTCATCTATGTATTCCACCGAACATGACGACATATTCACCCAAGTCATGGGACCTGATAGCCGAGGTCGGAAGCGGTGTTTTGGAAGAGCAACGTTCCCGAGGGAATTGTTGAATGCTATCTCTAATAGAGATAATGCAGAGGTTAGAAGCTTAAAGGAGAAGGTAGTGAATGTACAAGAAGAATTAAAAAGCACAAAAGAAGAATTGAAGAACACGCAGCAACAATTTTCTGATCTTAAAAGCACTACAAATGCATTACAAGATTCATTGAAGGCTACTATGGATAAATTAGCAATGATGAGGGGATATTTTCGATTGTTTCTACCTGATGGAGTACGAAAATTTCTTACCCATATTATATTTTAACACTATCATTAGTGAATATATTTATGTGCAACATTAAATTTTTATTACTTCATTGCAGCACATGTCACAACACACTCAAGTACCAAGGAATTCAACTTCATCCCCCAGTTCTGCCACACACTCTAACCATTAGTAAGTGGTATACATAACTTTCTCTTTCTCTATATAACATTAATTTTATATTTTGGAGGTGCCTATGTTATTAGAGTGTTCCTTAACTGAGACTTGTGGAATATACTGAGATCTTCGTTATTATTTCCAATGTAGATATGGGTTATCCTAAACCACATGGTCCATTATATTCTATCATGAAATGTGATATGGTAGGATTTTTCATTAGTGAATACCAATTTAAATTTTCATCTATTTTGAAGAGTGTATTATTGAGAAACTGTTTTTTTTATCCAAAATGGAATGGATACCTATATTTATTTTGCTTTTATTGTAGTGAACTGTTTACTATTTTTTTTGGCATATATGTTCTTTTTACTTTTAATGTAGGGTATTGTTTACTGTTTTTGTTAATCCTTCTATTTTCCCAAAAACCATTTTGACAACTACTTTAAAATTCAAACAAAGTCAATTAGGAGAAATCATCCTTAGTCATAATTATATCCTCTAGATTTCAACTTTTAGACGTAATATTTATTGAGATTTCAACAGGTAGATTATTCATCATCAGTAGTAAAAGTCACTTGGCATTAGTTTTTTGAATAGATAACATTGAACAGAAGCAAAATTCAAGATGAAGCTACTTTTATTGGAGTTCATTTATAATCATATCATAATCAAACAATTACAAAGTTTAAGGATTACAGTACAATCACGTATTAAAACAATCACAATGTTATTTCTTCATATAGGCTTATCAGACTTGTATAAAATGTTCTTAACACTCAACACTTTCAAGTAATTAATGTATGCAGATCAATAGATATATATAATCATGCTTATGCATAATCAGTGTTGCAATCTTTACTTAAATGAGTTACTCTTTCCATCAAAATTTGTCGTGGTTTGGATCTTGCTAGTTGACTGATTTTCAACGTTGTTGTATTCATTTCACTATTTCAATTTGCAAGTTTGGAAATGGTGTCTAGACATGAACACCACATGTTATGTTGGAGAAATAATATGTCCATTTGAAATGACATGGAATATATATAAAATGCTTGAGGAATAGAAAAACCTTAGGAGTATAGGGACATGTTTGTTAGTCATGTCCCATTTATATATGTTATCCAATTGGAATTGAAGTTGATGATAAGTTATGCTATGAAAATTAAGTTTTACTGTTAAGTACTTGTGAAACATGAAATTGATTGCCATTTGGATAACATTTACTCTAATAAGTACTATTGTATTTGCAGATATCTAACAAGATTGCTATGTAGATAAAGGAATTGGATGGTATTTTGGCTTATCGATGGAATGTGTAGGATCTTACATATAGTTTTTTGTGTATAGATGATGTGTAGAACTTTAAATCTCTAAATAGAATGCAGGCTAATGTTATTTTGACTTGAGAATCGAACGTTCTTGCATGATCTTATTTTAGATTTCTAAAAGGAAATGGATATGTTAGTTGTATATATAAATTGTAGTTTTGTATGGAGCTATAAATGTGTCAATTTTTATTCAAATTTGGTTATTCATTCCTACTCTCGTGTATTGATAAATTGTGAAACTAGAAACTACAGGTGCTCATGTACTATATAAACAGAACATTTAAAAAAAATTACTAACAGTAGGGACGGTTTTCATCCGTCCCTAATAATGTTAGATTAGGGACGGTTCGAATCCGTCCCTAATAGGGACAAAGATTTGGGACGATAATTACCGTCCCTACTACATGCACTTTCGGGACGGTTTCATCCGTCCCTAATAAGGACCAAGATATCGTCCCTAATACATATATTTTTGCCACGTTTGGAAAATCGTCGCTAAGACCGTCCCTAATAGTATCTGCCACACGCCTCCGTTAGAGTTCCCAATATATATTGGGGACGGGATATCTATTATTGGGGATGGTTCATGTAATAAACTCGGATTTCATAGTTGACCGAGATATACATATTTGTTTAGAAGATTTCCAAGATATAGCACTATCACCAAGAGTAAATACATAACCACTAGTGGATTTAAATACATCTGTATCTTATATCCAGTTGGTGTCACTATATCTTTCAACTAGTGGTGGTTATTTTCTATAATATAATGAATACTCTTTGGTATGTTTCAAGTACTCCAACACTCTAAGTAATGCATCACAACGTTCATTACTATGATTACTTGTATATCGACTCAGCTTACTTACTAAGTAAGCTATGTCTGGCTAATACAATTCATCAAGTACATTAGGCTTCCAATAAATTGTAAGCGCTACTATTTACTACATATCCAATAAAAATACAACGTAACTTAATTCTTTTAGGAGATAGAATAGCCTCTTTTGCTAAACCTCCCACAATTTCAAGTATTTGGAGGAATGAATTCTCTCTTTCCATAGTTCATAAGGTATCGAACCAGTTTTCTTTTAAAGAACCATATTTAGAATAAAGTTAGCATTTAGAAGTTAGAACTACTTCTCTCCAAAAAAATTTGGTAACGAAAAACTGATAAGCTTAGCATCTACTGTTGTCATCGCTTGAAGTTCATGCCATTGAATTTCTATGGTTTATCATGTCCAATCGTTCCACTACTATGCTTAGTACTAGTCATTTACTTAAACCACAATATGGAAAATACGAAAAAATAAATAAAATAAAATAACGTGAATAAATTACGTACCAAAAACCAAAAAAAAAAATGTCTTAAGATTGTTGTCAATATTGACGAGAACAATGGAAAAAAACAATGACATAAATGTAAAAACGAGATATGCCGCAGCAAATCTCCTTAAGACAGATTTCGTCTCTTTCAAATGTGCTAAAAAGATCAATGGCCGTATGTCTCTCAAGATACAATGCTTCTTCCAAATTCGGTATTGCAATATACCAACCTTGTTTTGGTCAAAATATTGATTGTACTCTTTTCGACTGGAATGAAAAACACAAACTTTAAGAAGTTGCACAAAACTAATTTTCTCAGAAATTTTCTAAGAAATAACGTAGACGGAATTTTGAAGAGGGGTAGGAATTTATAAATCAATAATTCAGAATTGATTTGGTATTTAAAAATTGAACTTAAGGGTCCTTATTTATAGGTTTTTGAAGTGTCTTTTTGAATGCGTGTGTGCTTCTTTATGAATAGGTGTATCATTAAGTCTTATTAATCCGAGTCTTTAGATCGTACCATTTCATATTTTATATGATCTGATGGTTCAGATTAAATATCAAATTAATGTGACCATTCATCACAATCATTCACCAATTACGTATTTTTTATTAGAGAATTTTCTAATTCACTTCAAATTAATTTTAATTGCACATATTTATCATCAAATATACTACATTTAATAATTTTACCCCATAAAATTCAATTAATTCCAACAAGCATAAATAAAAAATTTCCATCCCATAACCATGGCAAAATGACTTGTCATTGTGCCATAAACACAACAAGCCATGGCAAAAAAAAAAAAAAAAAGAACAGAATTATTACAACAAATTTCATGCGCAATCAAGCATAATGATTCTCGATTATAATCGGCTTGAACGAAAAAGAGAGACAAATCATATCTCCAGTACAATATCTGCAACAACAAGAAAGAATTCAATTAGTTACTTGAAAATTAATTTAGCCCTTAAAAATCTATGATTAACTTACATTCTGAATCTGTTTTGACCCATTTACTTCCATCAGTGGTCTCTTCATCTTCAGTATCATTCTCAGGCATATCAAGGTATTTCTTTGGAGTTGCCTTTGGACTACAGCTTTGGGGGTATATCTTTTTGTTCAGGATAGCCCTCAAAATCTGTAGATAATAAAATCGCATTATATGGTGGAGAGGTTAACAAAATTTACCTACGATAAAGGCATATTGTCTGTCACAAATAATGAAAGTTGATTAGACAAGAAAGCTATATGCAGAGTGAAATTAAGGTATGTACAAACTTCAACTGGCAAGTATCATTGGTTAATTCAAACCTTGTTGAGTATTGATTTGTCTAATTTTGTCTGTGGAAGTGGATCTCTTAAAGTGGGGGTGGTCACGAATCCACCTTTGCAAATGAATGCCTTCTTAAGAAGAAAATAAAACGACTTTTTACCAATGCCATTTTTCGTTTTGCTCAAGTGAATATGATCTTTTTCTTTTCTATGGAGTAGTACACTAGTGTTGGAGTTTCCTGAATCTTCTTCACTAATTATCGACTCGTCCCTGCTCGGAAAATGATGAAAGAATTCCTCCCCCAAACTATTAAGAGGGAGAAGAAAAAATTGTTTCAACTCTTTATCATCAAGCTGCTGCTCTTCAATTTCTCCTTCTTCTGGTGTATCTTCAATAATATTATTGGACTTGTCTTCTGCTACATCTTTCATATTATTATTTCCAAATGTTCCAATAGCAAGTAATCCATTTGGCCAATTGACAAATTTTTCTTTGCAGGGTTGTTGCATCATCATCATATGAGCATCATCTGTATTCATAATAATAATAATTAAAAAGTGTTAACATCGAGAGAGATGAGGTATATATGTTGTTCTCTTGGCAAACCCTCCACTAATGTTTTGATATCTCGGAACATCAGCTCTTGTTAGCAAATGTGAAGACTACACATATCTTTGCTAAATATGTCAAAATATTAATGGGAGACAGTAATTTAATAACACTTACAAGGAACTGATGGTGGATTTGGTTTGTAAATCCTTTCCCTCCCATTAAACTTGTTTTGCATCCAACTAAACAGCTGAATCAATCAACATAATAAACTACAAAACCATTAAAATCTAAAGGCAACTATTTATAATTAAATTAGTTACAGAGATTTGAAGCCATTACCTTCATTTCTAGAGATGAAACTGATCTAAGAGCCCTTCAAGAATCAATATTTTTGTCTATCAGCGAGTTCGAGAATCAATAATTGAGGCTTTGGTGAAATACTAGACTCAAAATCCCAGTCTTTAATATGTAACTCTAAAATAGAGAGATGGTATTAGTAAGGTCTGGGCAGCCAAACAATGGTTCAAGTTCCAATATAATGTTGAATGTTTCCCTTTTTAAATCTCTCTTATTTGTTTCATATTTTTGTTTTTCTTTTCCAATATTCAATTCCCATGGTTTATTATTTTATGCAAGTCCATAAGTCAATAAATGGATTAATAATATAAACAAGATATATACCTCAATCCAATGTTTTAAAATTCTACCAGTTATTTTTTTGGTACCTAGGAAAAAAAAAATAGTCGCTAGCTCCAGCTCCTAACGAAATTATTCTCGTCAAGTTTACAAAGTGTAAAAGATTCATGGATTCCGATGAAATCTAAAGTAACGACCATATTTTTTCTTCCATTTCTCCCTTTTGGCAAGGTGATCTGTACAACTATTTCCTTATCTTAGCATGGACATTAAGTCTCTGCAGCAAAACACAATAATCTTCAAATAAGGTAATTCCATTAAGAATTTTAGTTATGTCCATCTCTTTTAATAAAAAAATGACTTCTATATAATCTGTTTCTAGACAAAATTCAACTGTTTTGACCTAAAAATTACGGCATCAAGAGTTAACACATTTTACGAGCTTGAAGTCAAAAAAAATTAATTACTCACTTCGTCTCATAAAGATAGACTTATTTTTATTTTAATACAAATTAATAAAATTTAATTATTATAGTTGAAACAATAAATTTTACTTACAATTTTCTATTATAATGATAATTCATATTTGTTGATAACAAGTGACATTAAATAGGGACATTAGAATTAGAAAACTAAAGAATTAACTATACTATCAACAAGAAAAATGAACTTTAATTTGGGATATATGAATAAAATAGTAAGATTATGTTTATGGAACGAAAGAAGTACTTGTCATCACTAAATGTATATGGATTAACAAAGAGACATTACGACGATATTTGAATAATTAGATTCGATAATATATAATAAGATTAAATTATAAAAAAATTTGTTTATTAAATTCTCAAAATTATAAAAGTTGACCAAAATATTTGCTCATACAATACACATTAGCAGAATATTTGTCCATTACGCATAATAAATGACAAATACAAAAAATTGACAAAATATTTTATCATCATTTCAATGCACATTAGCAGAATATTTGGATAAAAAATTGTCATCAAGGACAAGATGTAAAAATTAATTCAAAGTTCAATGAAAAAATTGAGATGAAAAAAATGCTAATATGTCAAAAGTTGGAGGACCTTCATTGCAATAAAAACGTAGCATAGATAATAAAAATTGTATTGTGAATATAATTACATTTTTCTTAATATGTATAAAAATAATTTTATTTGTATGGGATGGAGGAAGTACGAAACAATATTGATCAAGAAGAAAAATAAATTAATATTTTCATCATGGTTTACTTCTGTCCAATATTAAGTGCTAATATATTTTTAGGTAAATTTGGTACGTAATATTAGACCGGATAATAACTAGTTTAATTTTATTCAACTCGTTTAGTGAAATTAATACTTAAATTAATTTTATCCCTCAAAGATATGGGTTAAAATGGTTTAACCTTGTTTTGACACGGAATGGAAAGACGAAAAAAGTGGGGTAAAAATTTTAATTGGTAACTGAACTTAAAGAGGTATTTCTATTGGTATCTCAACTTTAATTTGTTCCAAATTAATCATCCAACTTTTAGTTTTGTTTCATGTTGATCATTAAACCTTACTTTGTTCTAAATTAGTCACTAAACTTTAAGTTTTATTTCACATTGGTCACTACATAAGTTTCCATTTTAAAAATTAATTTTAAATTTTATTTGTCAAACGACTCCATATTTTTCCATTATGGTAGGAGGGCTCATTTGAAAACTTCCTAGATTGATGCTCATCCCTGTAAATTATTTTTAAGTCGCAGGGAGGGATCAAAGCAAAATAAAATTTATAGTTTGGTGACTATTGTAGAGTAAATTAAAGTTCAGTGATGAACGTAAACAATCTTAAAATTAGATGATTAATTTAAAACAAATTAAAGATGATAACACAAGGCTATATAAAATGAGCCCCACCGACATCTACGTACCAAAAAAGGTAAGCATCTTAAATTTGCAACCAGCAACAAAAAAATAGAAACAGAAAGAAGCTAAAAGAGGTTAAGTATGGAATGGCAATCCATGTACCCGTTGGCCATGCCCCCCACTCACCCAACCTACTGCCTGCTGCCACCTACCAAATCTCTTATCTTATGAAATGTTTTTTTTTCTTTTTATAGTATATCCATAGATATTAAATTCGAATTAAATTGACTGGTTCTTACCAAAAACTTGACTTTATATAAAGAGTGTTATATGTGTTTTGTTAGTTTATCATATATAGTTATTAAACTTGGAACGAACCGGTCCATCCGATCATGAATCCAGTTTTATGAAAAAACTTGACTTTATATAAAGAGTATATATCTATGTTTTTTAAAGAGTATAATCGATAGTTATTAAATTTTAAACGGAGTGGTCAATACATTTTTCAAAATTTTGACAATTATACCCTTGTCCTTTCAAAAGTGTTACCAAATTCTCAGATATAGGCAGAAGCTCAAAACGATAAAAGTTAACTCAATCGAAATCTTGTTGATCCCAAATGAATACCGTGACACAATCACCTTCTGCTTTCTGTTGATTCATAAGAATAGTAGAAAACTAGGTATCAAAAACTCGTTAATTCACTAATGAATACTAAGAAATTGGATTGAATTTGAAGACTACAAATTTATTAATATAATTTTATTCAAAAACAAAGCCACTGACCTAAGATAGCTGCGGCCACCTTTAAACCGGGTTGAGGAAGATTCTCCCTCGAATCTTGCATTGTGTTTTCACCCTGTGTCTCATAATGGTGGTCATTCATGTTGGGCGCTTTGGGTGGCTCGGCAAACCTCACTCGGCTAGTCAAAGGGTTCCAACAATGAATTGTATAGAATTCATCCAGGGGGTGTGACAACTGAGGAGCAGCTGCACCAGCTGTCGATAGAGGCTAGTGTTGGAGATTGTTCTAGATCTTATGTCGAGACGAAATTCGACGAACTTTTTTTTTCTCTTCAATCCTAATTTTGGGTGCAAATTTAGGTGAGAATTATGATGGCCCGCCATGTTTTGACACTAACATCGATGAAGATGCACAGATGAGTGGGTAGATGATGATAATTCATATATCGTCAAAGACACTTATAATGTTGTCCCAAGTTTTGATGAAGAACTTGAGGCCGAGTTACTTGAGAAGTGGTCCAAAGAATTCGAGGAAAATGATTTCAAGAAATTAATGTAACATCAATTATACACTTCACTACACTTGCATAAACTTTAGAAAACCGTTTGAATATTAGTTTGTAAATAAAAAAATGTCCATGTCGTGGGGGTTTGTGATTTACAAATTCGTCTTCAAATTCTACTATTTTTTGAGAGCTTGTCATTGATACGTGAATTACAAATTGTGTTGCTAACAATTTTTTCTATTAAGCCTACATTTTCATGTGTAGATTTTGGTGATATCTCCATGTTGTTCTTCGGGTGTGTGCATATATTTAATATAGATCACACACTTAGGAGAACATTGGAGAGATGCTGTCGAAAAATTACAGTGAAAATAGTGACGGTAATAGAAAAAATTAACACAATTCACTATTCACATATCAATGATGAATGGTTAGTGCCCTTACTTTTTAATTAGAATTGGAGTGATAAGACTGGCTTAGGACATGTTCACGTTACTCGAACTTTTCATTTATTATTTTTTTGCATTCTTGCAACAAATTAGAAATGGATATTGATAAGAGTTGGACAAAGATAAGAAATCATACAAAGTCTCAAGATTTTTAGAACGATTTGAAAGTCTTTATAAGTAGGACGATGTCATTCGTAAACAATAGGAAAATTATTAGATGTTCGTGCACAAAATATTTAAACGAACTCACGCATTCATTGGAAACTATTGAAGCTCACATATTTCGTAATAGTTTTGTTATTATTTAGTCATAGGTTTTGTTAATTTATTCATAGGCGCCTTTTAATATTGTTTAAGAGTTTATGTACTTGGTTGCAACTTGAATTAAATTAGCAACTAGGTTTCAGTTCGATTGAAATTATACGAATTTGGATTTTTCTTTCAAAATCGATCTTCCAATCTTCTTCAGGTATTTTTCGATTTTAATGGGATTAAATTGGTGTTATCCTTGTTCTTTTTGCTGACGCCTGCGCTACATCATTTTTCCTCTTTTTTATTGTATGAATTACGAACAATTTAAGTACTCTTGTTAGACTAGGCTAAGTTGACGAAAATGTCCAGTGCATGCATCTAGACATTCAACTCTTCATAGTCAACTTTGCCTAGATTTTTCTAGAGGATATTTTAATATGTGGGTTCTACATTTATTTTGAAGGATTGAATGACCATATTTAGGGGCAAAGTTGGGATATTTTTTTAAGAGGGAACTACTACTTCAAAAAATAAAAAATTACACTTCAAGATTGGACTACTACTAAAAAAAAAAAATTTACATATCAATATTGAATTTTTTTGATAGCAAAACTAGACTATAGTCCGATTTCACCCCTACCTCCACCCACGACCATATTTAATACAATTTTTGGCAAAATACAAGTTTATTTTGGCTAATAAAAGTAGAATCTCTTTATAAAAAATATTTAGTGTACGTTTGGTTTTGCTAAAAAGTAGGTTTTTAGCAAATTTAGTTAAAAGTTGATGAGATGTATGGTTGAAAAGTTGATAAAAGTTGTAAGTCTGATTAAAATTAATTGTTACTTATATTTCAGTTTTTTTAGCAATTGTTTAAGCAAAATCAAACAAAATTTGATGCATTAAGATTTAAGTTTGAAAGAAACATATGGTCCATTCCTCTTCCTTGTAAATTAACTTATGCGTCCTCTAGCCTTATGAACCAATTTGCTTGAGTTAGGGTGTGTTTGATTTTGATTAAAATAAGATTTTTTGTAAAAGTTGATAAAAGTTGGTGAAATGTGTGGTTGAAAAGTTGTGAGCCCATTAAATGTGTAGTTAAAATTAAATGTTGACTTTGCTTTTAGTATTTTAACAAATTTTTAATTGTTTACAAACAAAGCCTTAATTTATTTTTGCTGGGTAATTTTTATGGTTAAGAAATAATACAAATGCATAAATACAAATAATTAGACTGCTCAATGCTCTTCATTAATGAGACCATTCTTACTAAATAGTAATACCATTGAACAATACTAGTATATATGAACAAAAGAAAAAAGCCATGAACAGATTAATTAATATTTAGTCTGGTAACTGCTGCACATGTTTTTCAATCCAAGATCCACCTGCCCCAATTTGACTCTATCTGCATCATCTTAGGCAATAGCACGGCATTAGCATTCGGTAGCGTTGGGACATCAAGCCGGAAAATAGCACAGTTGGGATTAGCTACTGAGAAGTGGAGCGTCGGGACATTTTCGAGCGTCGAGACATTTTGGGTATTATCATTCATGTGGTTTTTTTTTCCCCTTCTTATTTAATGGCTATTTAAACATTGGTTAGATATATCGTTGTTTTTTACTGTTTTCATTTATTGAATAAAATTTGCAGAGTTTTCTTCCAAAATTAATCTTTTTTAATTCTGAAATTCTATCACGCTTTTGTCTACTTCACTTCTTCTTCAAGAATCAAAATTAAATCCCTAAAATCCATGAGCAGCCCTCTACATTCCCTCAATACCATCTATGCACGTGAATATGTCCATTCCCACATGGGACCTTTGTCATTTCTACACAAAATTGAAGCAATGTTGGATCACTTCTCCAGCAAGTTGGCATGGGTTACCGGCAGCCCAGCCCACGTGTCAGACCACAATATTTTGATTGACATCGTACCATGTCGGGCCAACACGTGCATACATAGTCAACAAAAATAGCTGGATATTATACTTTTCTTTCTTTGTTTTTAATAAAAATGCGAGCCCCGCGATTTGTTTTCAATTTAACTTGTGGGCTCTCATTTCTTGTATTCATGCAAATGTTTCTCTTGAACATCCCAACTTATAAAAATATCAATTTCTATATATATCTTCATTAGAGCTTAAATATAAAAAGTTTAATTAGTTTATGGATTTAAGAAGTCCAATAATCCTGCAGCATATGTTGATTGGGGGCATATATTTAGTTGATCATGATCATCCCAAAACAATAGTACCGTTTAATCATGCTTAAGAGTCTTAAATCAATCAACCACTTTGTTCATTAGCTATTTTGATTTTGTGGTCTTGAACATTCTCGTATAATGCACAAGCTAATTATCTTGATGCTATCTATTCAATATTCATTCATGTAATTTAGAGGTCTTCACAGTACTATTACAAATCAAATAAACGAATAGTTACAGTGGTGTTGTTTGAAAAACAATTATATAGTGGTGTCAAAATAGACGGCGGTCTAAACTAGAGTGATCCAATTTTGTTGGCACGTGTGTGATCCAAGTTAATGTTGTATTTCTATTAATAAAAGCCGAACTTCTAGAAACTCGTTTTTCAGCTGAGTTAATCTGAGACGTTGCTTTTAGGGGTTCAATTTGGACCGTTGGATGAAAGTATTTTACTAGGGTTCCCAGCACTGTTTAGTAATTCGTCCAAACCCTTCATTTCTTCTCTTCCCGTCCATGCCCTAAAATCTCCTCCATTCTTCTCTTCTTCTTCATTCTGGTTTGTTCTTTTATTGAGAGATCTATGGAGAACCTCTTTGTGTGAGGATTGAGAGATGTGATTCAGAGGTCACTTGTTGATTGACTCTCGTGGTGTGACAGTAGTGTATAGTTTGCAGTCTGTGTGTTCTCCAACTCTTGTGTTGTGTTGGATCTTGGCGATTTCTAATGCACTGAAGCCAAATCCACAAAAGCGGAGCTTTAATATGACCTAGCCAAGTGGTTGGGTGAACCCGGACCCTTTGGAAATAAAATCTTTTGTTTGTTGTTCTTTTCTGCCATTATTTATTAGATCTACATTTGCATTAAAGGGGATAAAACCAACTGGTGGTATGAGAACGTTTTGTGGCTAAACTTCTAATGCTTTAGATCTGGTCCTTTGAGTACTTTTTTTAACAAGAAAACTTGCTTGGTTAAAAGATATTGGGGCGAAAAGTATAAGCTCTAAGAAAACTGAAAATAAGAGTTTTCGGTTAAAAATTGCAAACCCTAGGGACGTTGTTACTTGAAATTGAGGTTGCATGCTATATTGGAGTCGCATCTAACGAACATATGGTGTTTTCACGGTGAAATCTAATCTTTCTTTTAATTTTCAGCATACAAATCTGAGTAGTAGCATGTCTTAGGATATATATGTGTGTGTGTGTGTGTGTGTGTGTGTGTGTGTGTGAAATAAACTAACTATGTGCATGTTTGTGTTTTGAACAATCTCATTTCAGTACTCATAAGCCTTGTGTTCTATTGTTCTATCTTCTCCTTGGTATAGAGTTGTTTTGTTGCTCTATCGCATAAAATTACCCAAATGACCCAGATGACCAAGAGTCTCGCAGAATTGTGGGAATCACCGATCAGTGTATATTTTGTGACCATTAGAATTAATAGGTTTATACTATATGTTATTTACGTGCATTGTGTGAGTTCTTTTTTTTTCAACCACTTAATCTTGTGCAAAAATGAGGACAAGTAAATTTGATCCTAAAATGTTTGATAATAGGGGGGATTTTCCCTTTGGCAACAAAAGATGAAGGCTCATTTAATTCTACAAATTTTGTCTAAGGCATTAAATGGCTCTTTTTCAGAAGATATGACCATTGTCCAAACTAAAGAGTTTGATGAATTAGCCCACAGTGCCATAATTTTGCGTTTAGCTGGCTATGTTATGAGAAAAGTAAATGACTGCAAAACCACTCCCACCATTTGGAATAAACTTGAAACTCGGTATCATACAAAATCCCTCCCAACAAAACTTATTTGCTAAAGAATTTTTTGTTTTAAGATGGATCCTTATGTGGATTTAGAAACAAATCTTGACAATTTCTCAAAATTGAGTCAGGATATAAACATTTGTGGTGAAAAAAAATCTAATGAACATCAAGCTATTATTTTGTCAAATTCCTTGCATGAGACTTTTAAAGATGTTAGAAATGACATTGAGTATGGCAATGACTCTTTATTTCATGAAATTGTAATGAATTTTCTTATAACCAAAAATCTTGATATATAGGATTAAATGTGAGGGACAGGTCAAACTCTAGGCAAATTGGAAATAATGAAAATGGGTTTGATCTAGATCTAAATCTAGAGCAACATGAAATAAATGCTATGATTGTGGAAAAATAGGACACCTCAAGATTGCTACAAAAATAAAATTGAACAAAAGAAAAATAGAAAAGAAGAAGCAAATATAGCTTCATCCTTAAATTTTGATTTTGCTGAAGTTTATTTGGTCATAGACCAAATTTTTGAAAAACTTGAAGTAAAATTGACTCAAAAAATTATTTTTGACGGTGAATAGGTTTTGGACTTGGGCTATTCTTTTCATATGACTTCAAATAAAGAATAGTTTTCAAAGTTACTTGAAAAAGAGCTAGGTTTAGTAACAATGAAAAATGACATTTCAAGTAAAATTTCTCTAACTGAGAATGTGTCTTTGAAATTTGAATTGCAATTTCGAAAATGGGAGGGCCTGTAATGAATAGAAACTTAATCTTTTTGGGTGTGCTTGATGATGTAAATTTTTCTAGAAAAACTGTAGGTGACATGGTAAAAGTTACAAAGGGTTCTTTAGTTGCCTATAAGGGCATAAAAAAATGATATTTTTGTAATTAAAGCCACTACTTTACCAAATCTAAATTATGCCCTTATCATTGTCTTTAATTACGATCGCACTCTAAAATAACACAATAGACTAACTCATGTTAGTAATAAATGCCCTAAACTTCTAAACCAGAATGATGCTTTTGGAATAGATAAAGTTTTTGAAGTGTCCTTTCGTGAAACTTGTATTTGGGAAAGCATCATAAACTGCAATTTGAAGTTGGGACAAATAAATCAGTTAGTGTACTTGATTACACACACTCATACTAATGGGGTCTCTCCCCCATAACTACAATAAGTAGAAATATTTATTTTTTTTCAATCGTCGATGATTATTCAAGAAACGTTTGGATCTTCTTATTAAAGCATAAATCTAAGACTTTTGAAAAATTTAAACAATGGAAGACCATTGTTAAAAAAACAAACGGGAAAAAAAGTAAAAACATTAAGAACTAGCAATTGCCTAGAATTTTGCAACTCTGAATTTGATTAATTATGTAAATTGCATGGTATTTTGAGACATAAAACTGCCCCATATACTTTCCAACAAAATGGGGTAACTGGGAGAATGAACAGGACTTTGTTAGATAAAGTAAGAAGTATGATCGGTAAATTTAGACATACCTAAAAGTTTTTGGGGATAAAGTTGTTTTGACTGCTTTCTATATTGTGAATTTGATTCTCTTTGCTGTTTTAAATAATATGACACATGTTGAGAAATGGAGTAATATACTACATTTGATTATTCTCATTTGAGAACTTTTGGTTGCAATAAACCTAGAGCCTAAAATTGTGATTTTTTGGGGTATCTCTAAGGGGTTAATGGCTATAGGTTGTGGGGTATGGGTCAAGGTGGAGTCAAAATTATAATAAGGAAGGATGTTTTAATGAGTTAGAATGCCTTGGTTAGATGCAAACACTGAAAAAGTAAACAACATGGAATAATATGAAGAGTTCTTCATAACCCCAGCATTTAGAAGTATAACAAATTGATGAGTATCATAGAGGACAGGCTAGCAAGGATCATTTACATGTTCCGGAAGCACCAATAACAAGGTCAAGAGCAAATAAGATCAAGGAAGCCATGCAAGGACATGCTCAAACTACGTGGGTGAGTCAAAGCTCTAGTGCAACAATTAAGACACCAACCTTCAAAATGAGCGTGAAACAGGATGAACCAACCTTAGTGCATTTGATTCAAGCTAAAGACGAAGAAAGCCCAGAATCTGAAAAGTATTGATACCCAATTGCACTCAATTATAACTTGCAGAACCATATTGAAGGCTATTGGAAGATTGGAGGGCCAAAGCGTACATAATTCAAAGTGTGGAAATCAAAACGTGTAGGATGCAAATTAACCCAGGGCGATCGCCCATGGAAAATGTGGGATGATCGCCCACTCCTCATTTTATAACTTGAGGCAAAAATCACATACTTGGGGGATCGCACGGGTTTGCACTGGGCGATCACCCAAGCCAATTCTGGCAGATTTTGGAGATTTTGTTTTCTTTTTTGTTTAGGACTCTATTTTGTTAAATTTCTAGTTATTTTCTGAATTAGACTTGGGTTTCATTGGTTTTGCCTATATAAGAAACTTTTTATTGTAAACAAAACCAACATTAATTATTGAGAGATTTCATTAAAGTAAGATTTACTTTTGTTACCACCCAATTTTGGTAAGGCCTTATAGGTCTAGCAAAGGCCTCATAGGCCCATAAAAATCCTTAGACATCTGAACCAATTACGACAAAGCCAACGTAGGGCCTCGACGTTCACGACAAACCTAGGGTGCTTCGTCAGTCTTCGAATTCCGTATAATTCGCTGTCGCCTGATATTTTGGAACAGTTAAAGTGATACCTCAAGAAAGATTGTATTTGATTGTCATATAAACTCAGAAGGAAACTAAATCTCAATCTCCTAATAATCGGTAACACGATATTGGAAATCAGCATAGACAAGGATGAAAAATCTAAAAGATCGCGTTCATATCCAATTACACATTATCTCATAAGGAAGGAGTATCGGATTAGATGTCTAATTGATTGCTTACCCAAATCAATTAGAACTCTGAACCTATAAATACAAGATCCCTTATTATTCTAAGGTACACATTATTCTCAACCATTAAACTCCGCTCAAATCTCTGCTTGCTTATCTTTTCCACACCCATACACTCTCCACATACTATTCTTGTACCAGCAGTTGACTTGATCACCGGAGTACCAACGATTGCCAGCCCTTTTTTTTCCGGTGATCTTGGTACCTAACGATTGTCCTAGTGTGCAGGAAACATATAGGCTGGCAAAGAATTGATTGGAGATCTGTTGACACGTAGACAAAGCAGATTCTGAGGTCAACATATTGACACTATCTATAGGAACGAGAATACACAAGAAAGGGTTTCTAGAACTATGTGGACAATTGAGTTTTAGGAAATTTGTGAAAGTGAAAAATGGAAATAAAAGGTTCGTTGGGTATATATTGGCTCAACGCCTGATCCTAGCCGTTAATTAGGAACAGCAAAATCTGAACCATTGGGAAAAAGGTGCGTGGGAAAGGCAAAACATTAAAGAACTCTTGAGGAACGTGCTGTTTAATGTTTTTGGGGACTAGCATGCGCCACGTGCGCCTCAGCACGCCTGCTCAATAATGGTGCTGTCACCCAAAAAAACGAAAAGGATGGGCACGCCATAGGTGCCAACCTTGGGAAGTATTAATGACATAAATAGCAACTCTTCAGATTCAAATGGCTTCCTCGGAATGTAAATCTCTAAGTCCAGGCCTTCGCCCACCACAAGTGCACAAGCCCAGGTGTAAAGGTCGTGATTAGCGAAGAACATCCTTGACGATAAGGCATCGGCCAAGCCCGCGAAGGGATGCTGACAACTTGCTCTCGATTCTCTCGTCAGAGCTTCGCGAAGCAAAGAATTGAACCTCTTCGTTGATATGACGACAGAAACCTCGTTAGGGGTCCGAAACCCGCAAAGGAATGCAGCTTTGGTTAAGTATGTAAACACGCGAAGGAATGTAGCTCCCGGCTAGCTCTTCGACTTCATAGGATAAAGTACTAAACGTACACCCAGGTTAGAACATTGTTCGGATAAGCATTTCAACTTCGACAATAGAACAGGCGAGGCAGTAACACTCGGGAGCAATTGTGTTCACGAGGAATTTTAGCTTCGAAAATAAAGAACTTGAAGTTGTGTTTACAGGGAATCCAACTTTAAAGGTACTTAAGGCGTCCCACTTGGGGTTTGTTGGCGATGCAATTAGAATACTTAAAGATTCTTAATTGAGCTTAATAAGTCGATCATACAGTTATGAGGAAAACATGAACACCAACATAAAGACACTGATGACTAAGTTGATCTTTTATTTATAGAAATCCAAATTACAAGGGAAATTAAAAAGTGCAAAAACATCGTCCTACTATCCCGCTGCCTCTTGAGGGTCGGCACATGTGGGCTCTTTCAGTATGGGAGGAGAAGGGATAAGGTCTTTACTTCTAGGATGAGCCTCGAGAACAGTTGAAGGCTCTGAAGCAGGAGTTGCACCAGGATTTGACAATAGGAACGAAAGATCCCACTCAGGATGAATAACCTGGAATTTCTCTATCAACTGATCACCTCCTGCTTCCATGAAACGAGTTACGAGGCGAGTGTACTTAGGTGTACTCGAAAACTTCTTTTTGTATGACCTTACCGCCATCACCTCAGCCTCTTTCATTGAAGCTTTCACTATCGCCAACTCCTCATTCGTCCTCTCTAGCTCGCCCATAGCCTCGACCAACTGTTTGTCCTTTTTAAGGACTATGACGTCAAAATCTCGATTAACCAAGGCTATAGGTTTCTTGGCCGCCACAGCCCTTTCCTCGGCCCGCTTCTTAGCATTCTCTGCCACCTTCCTCATACCCTGGGCCTTTAGTACTCACCTCTTAGCCTGTCCCACGTTCTCAACAGCAGAATCGATCTTAATCTTTAGGACGGCCACGATTGAAACCAGGGCTTCTACCTTCAACCGCAAGGCTTTGTTTTCAGAGCCCAACTTAATATCGGTTGAGCCCATTGCTTGTAGGTGTCAGATAGCTTTTTTGCTTTCGGCTCAACCTGATCCAATTTGCCCATAAAGCCCTTGAGCGTGCTACGCACCTCAGAGTTTAGAACGAAGCCCCGCGCCATGTTCACGGTCGCCATCGTCATCATGTCCTCCAACGAGGCCTCCTCTGCAGCCCTTTCCCAGATAGGAGGCCAAAACTTATGGACAGTAGCCGTGGCCATCGCTAGGACCGACAACAGCATCTCTAACACAGTGGAGTCAAGCTTGTCCCGATGAGAACCAATGTTTACGTAATCAACGCCCTCAACGTCTGGACGATTAATGCGTTGGGATCTCCTCGCGTTCCTCATAAGGTCATCGTCCTCAGACGATGATGGCCCCATTTTCTTCCCTCGAAGAGCCTCCCCGTTTGTGGACCCCATTCACTTTGGCTTGGATACGATTGTTAGGAGAGGAGAGAGGACCAGGCTCCTGGCCAGATGATGGTGGCAGAACATCCTCGGTCGACATGCAACAGGAGGCAGTTGTTAAGTTACAGGTCTGGCAGGTTGCTCCAGTTTTGGAGGAGACGATGGGGGTGGAGGAGGCATGGACTGAACTGGAATAGCCACCAGTACCTATGGATGTGAAGGAGATTGGGGGACCTCGTCCTCGTCTTCAAGGACAGAGTAAATGGTTATGTCGCGAAAGGTATACTTGGCTACACCAATAGAAAAAGAATTAGCATAAAATCAAAGTAATGAAATGGTTGAAGAACAATCAAAAACTCCCCCATCAAACCGCATCGAACTAGGTATGTATTATCTTGTAAGAGGCTACCTAGGTTTCTAAACTCGCTTAAACCTTAGATGGTGGACCACTTCGCCTTGATTTCTCATTGGAATTGCGGGCTTCCCACAAACTACAAACAAAAACAAAAGGAGAGTAAGTCAGGTTCCTCGAAAGAACATCAAACCCAAAGACTCTAAACATACCCAAGGCACCAAAACGGCGAGGGATAGAAACATTGGGCAGAGGATCCTTTGGCCTGAATTTCCAACTTCCACCAACAAAGAAGAAAGCCTCATTCCAACTCGAGACCTTATTGGGACTGTCTGTGGCCGTTCTCCAGCTTTGCCCTGGCCTAGGAGATAGTTGTACCATTCTCCAGACTTACAGGGTCAATAAATGGTCTCGAAGACTTCGTTGGGAGATCCCCGCCGGCATCTATTATCCTCTATAATAGAAACGCTGCCACCATTTGACCCCAACCATTGGGAGTAATATGGCACGGAGCGAGGTTGAAATCTCGAAGACCTTATGGAATAAAGGATAGATGGGCAATCAAATTCCCAGTTGCATTGCCAGCTCATAAATGGCAACATAACCTTCTAGAGAGTCGTTGGTCCGTTCATGGGAACGAGGCGCTCAGAGACTTTAGGTGGAGGCTCCACTTCTTCCGCCAGCGAGCAATAGGCAACGCTTGTAGACGTCGGGGGAGAAAAAACAATGGTGGACCTTTGGGTGACTTTCTTGTCATGATCTGGTGAGGAATGCACCTCGCCCATTATCTCAGGGTCCGTTTGAGGATCTGACGTGTTTTGCAAATTCGTGTTCTCAGAGCTCATCTTCGTGTGGAGAAGTTGGAAAAGCATTAGGTTTTCTTTTTCAGTCGGAGTTGGACAAATAGATAGGTCGATAACAACGGAAAAGAAACAATGAAGTGAAGTCCAAGGGTTACAACTCCTCTATACATTTAAAAAATGACCTTCTTCTATAAAAGAGTCATCGAAGTTTGCACTGGTAATCGCAGAGTTGCCTAAGGGAAGTGTAAGCAAGTTCTAAGTGTTTGCCAAGGTAAAGGAAAAAAAATCACAAAGGCTACCGGTTTAAATAAACAAAATCCATTGAATCTGGACCGTTGATTTCGAAATTTCAGATCTCAACTGTTGCATTAGGTGGACGCGTGGCAAGGTACTAAGCTGGCGCCTGGAAAACATGTGATTTAATTAATTCTAAAGAAGGCTAACGCAGTTCACGCGCGGCACCATGCTCTCCCAACACGCCAAATCATAAATAGCAATGATGACATGCACATTTCGAGCCACGTGATGACGGTGCCATTACTGTCTGCCTTTAAAATAGTGATATGATCGACGACCTTTCACACTTAACAACTGACATCATAACTCAAGAGGATACACGTGGACCCCACTCAACTTCAGAAAACTCTCAAGCCAAAGCCCTCACCTGCCATAAATAAATAGGCCTCAGATTTAGAGGACTGTGAACATATACAAAGGACTTCCTCGGTAGAACATCTTCGACAAAGGTTCACTCTTCGCCAATCGCATAAGCCTCGTAAAAAAAATAAAATAAAAGTTTTCTTAAGTCCCACGCCTATCATAAATAACAGGCATGGACTTGGAGAACTATTGTTACCACACAATTTTGGTAAGACCTCATAGGCCCAACGAAGGCATCATAGGCCCAGTAAAATCCTCGCAGGTCTAAACTAATTACAACGAAGCTCATGAAGGGCCTCGGTGTTCATGACCAACCTGGGGTGCTTCGTCGGTCTTCAAATTCCGTATAATTCGCTGTTGCCTGATATTTTGGGTTAGTTAAAGTGATATCTCAAGAAAGATTGTGTTTGATTGTCATATAAACTCAGAAGGAAACTAAATCTCAATTTCCTAATAATTGGTAACACGATATTAGAAATCAGCACAAATAAGGACGTAAAATCTAAAAGATTGCGTTTATATCCAATTACCTCGTATCTCATAAGGAAGGATGATCGGATTAGATGTCTAATTGATTGCTTACCCAAATCAATTAGAACTCTGAATCTATAAATACAAGATCCCTCATTATTCTAAGGTACGTATTATTCTCTACCCTTAAACTCTGATCAAATCTATGCTTGCTTGTCTTTTCTTTTACCGACAGGTGACTTGATCGTTGGAGTACCAACGATCACCGACACTTTTTTTCTCTGTGATCTTGGTGCCTAATGATTCTTCTAGTATGCAGGTAACATACAGGCTGGCAGATGATTGACTAGAAATCTGTTGACACATGGACAGTACAAATTTCGAGGTCAACAACTTTTATTCCTTGTTCTTAATCGAACTAACCAAACTTATCAAAGAATTTGTAAATCTTTGTGGCGTTCATTCTAACTTAGTTCTTTGATTCAAGAAATCATCTGGTCAAGGTCTTGTAGCTTGATTTTAGCTTTCTTGGGGTTCAATATCAATCTTTGTTGTAGGTTCTGTGATTCAATATTCGTGGGTTTGCATCAGTTGCTATCAGAGCTTTGTCTCTAAAATCATGTTCTGTCTTTTCTTTTTGTTTCCATCATATTCCATTTTGATTCTTTTCTTTGTTGGTCATTCATCTTGAGTCATATCCAAAATTAAAAAAACAATATTTTTTGCACCAAGAGCATTCAATAATTCTTGGGCACGATCTATTAGGATACCAAAATTAATTCTTTTCTAGTTCTTGCATTGTGATATCTCTTTTGTTAGCTTCATGCGTTTGCATCAAAAAGTGAAAAAAAGAAGGAAAAAGTCAAAAATTCAAGAAAAGATAATATTTCCAAAGTTACAAACAAGCAAACAAGGATCAAATGAGCAAAGTGCCCAACTCGAATTCAGTTGGATCAGCCATGTATACAATGGTATGTACTAGACCTGATGTAGCCCATACTATATGTGTGTTGAGCAAATACATGGTAAACACATGCCCAACTCAGGGAAGCTTTAAAATAGTTGTTAAGATACCTTAAAGGTTCAACTGAGGTTGAGCTAACATTTAGACACAAGAGTAAAGGGGTTAAAAAAAGATATGTAGATATTGTGTTACATCCTATGTGTTTACTATGTGTGACACTTGTATTAGATGAAAATTTCTAATGCAAACCCACGAAGATTGAATTTCAGAACCCACAACAAAGATCGATAATGAACTCCAGGAAAGCTAAAACAAAACTGCAAGACCTTGACCCGATGATTTCTTGAATCAAAGAACCAAGTTAGAATGAACGTCACAAAGATTTGCGAAGTTTTTGATAAGTTCGGTTAGTTCAATTAACAACAAGGAAGAAAAGTGAATCTCACTTTAATATAAACTCTCAATAATCAATCGTCTTTTGTTTACAATGAGAATTGTTTATATATACAAAAATATATGAAAACCTAATCTAATTCAAAAAATAACTAGAAACATAACCAAATTAGAGTTCTAAATGGAAAAGAAAACAAAATCTTGAAAATTCCCAGATTTCCATAATTTAGCCTGGGCGATTTAGCCACTATTTTGTTTTTATGGTGTGGTCACCCAGGCATAAATGCCACCCCTCTGTGTTTTGGTCTCCAAAATTTGAATCATGCTTATTTTAGCCCTCCAATCTTTCACTAGTCTCCAATATACGTTTAATATGGTCCTTAGTTTGAATCAAATGTACTAAAGTTGACTCTTCCTTTGTCATACTCATTTTAAAGGTTAGTGTCTTGTTTGTTGTACTTTGGGTGTCGGTTTCGGCCTACGTAGCTTGGACAAGACATTGTATGGTGTCTTTGATCTTCTTAGCTCTTGATCTTGTTATTGGCCCTATCGGAATATGTAACGAGTCGTTGCTAGCCAGTTCGTGGTTCGCATCAGTCTCAATTTCAACATGTTGTAGCCTTTCCACCACAAAGTCATAGTATATTGCTATTACAGAGGCAATTGAGGAAACTCTATGGCTAAAAGGTTTGTTAAATAAATTGGGGTATGCGGCTAACTCTCCTACTGTCTACTCTGATAGTCAATATGTAATCCAATTATGTAAAAATCTTGTTTTCCATGAGAGAACAAAACATGTTGATGTAAAGTTCTATTTCATAAGAAATATTGCGTCTAAAGAGTTATTGAAATGGAAAAAAATCCCTTCACAATATAATCCAACAGACATGAGAATTAAAATCCTAACTTTGAGCAAGTTTAAAAACTGTTTTAAGTATGTTAAATTTAGATACATGTTAGTTAAAATTCCATTTTTCTTACTTTAGAATTATTACTAACTTAGATGTTTGTTGTAGGTAGAAGAAGCAATGAAGCTTATAGTTGGAAGAAGTGGAAGGTGCATTAGAGTCTTGCTAATGTTCATGTAATTTGCATCAAGGTGGAGTTTGTTGGCACGTGTGCGATCCAAGTTAATGTTGCATTCTATTAATAAAGTCACACTTCTGGAAACACGTTTTTCAGCCGAGTTAATCTGAGACGTTACTTTTAGGGGGTCCAATTAATTTGGAGTATTTAAGAAAAGTTCCAGCATTGTTCAGTAATTCGTCTGAACCCTTCATTTCTTCTCTACTTGGCTGCACCCTAAAATCTCCTTCATTCTCTCTTCTTCTTCGTTCTGATTTGTTCTTTTATTGAGAGATCTATAGAGTTCCTCTTTGTGTGAAGATTGAGAGATGTGATTCAGAGGTCAATTGTTGATTGACCTTCGTAGTATAAAACCGTGTATAATTTGTAGTCTGTGTGTATTGCAACTCTTGTGTGGTGTTGGATCTCAATGATTTCTAATACACTGAAGCCAAATCTACAAAATTGGAGCTTCAACAGAACGTAACCAAGTGGTTAAGTAAACTCGGACCCTTTGGACATAAAATCTTGTGTTCTTTGCTATTATTTCTTAGATCTATATGTTTGCGTCAAAGGGGCTAAAACCAACAAATTTGTTAAAAAATGAACTCAAATCAATCTGTTTTGGGTTGCTTTATGATTTGGTCTGCCAATAATGACGGAGTGCCAACAACCCACCAAGACTAGCTCAATCGGCTCAATTTATTAAAAAATTATAGGATTTTTTTCATAAATAAACCACTTTTTGAAAATAATTCTAATTTTATCAACTTAACAAATTTATTCTAAAAATACTACATTCTTAAAATTATATTAATTAATAAAATAATAAATTAAAATCAAATCTATACCTCAAAAGATATTTCCACCTGAATTTACCCAAATTTGCTTCTTGAGTCATTGATTATTTGCACAATAAGTCCTTCATCTTTATAATATTTTTACTTTAGTCCTTATACTTCCTCCTTCATTTCAATTTCATCCTATTTTATTTGCAACCTAAGTCCTTCAACTTTTAAATTTTTGCAACTTGATCCCACATATTTATACTTTTATATCAATTTAGTCCTTTATAGTATCACTATATGATACATATGTTACAAATGATATTTTGTAACAATCTATGTTACAAATTGAAATGTCAAATATCAGTGATACAAAATATCAATTCATGTAACATGTGTTGTGTAAAATAATATAATATAATATGTAACATATTCAGTGATACACAATATCATTTGTAACATCTGTATCAGATCACGATACTAAACAGAAAGTGTTACAACTGTAAAACCAACTCTAAACTTCAACAAGTTCGTATTAATATACACATTGAACTCTAAAATCTATTGATACTACGTAACATCAGTATAATATAGATATGTGACACAATACCAAATTTAACAAATAAAACTATTGATTTCATCATTTATAACATATGTAACATCACTGATACAGAATACCAATTCATGTAACATGTGATGTATAAAATAACACAATATAATATGTAACATATTCAGTGATACAAAATATCATTTGTAACATATGTATCAAATAATAATACTATAAATGACTAAATTGATATAAAAGTATAAATATGGAGACCAGCTTCTAAAAATATAAAAGTTGAAGGACTTGAGTTGCAAATAAAAGAGGACGAAATTAAAATGAAACAAGAAGTACAGGGACTAAAGTGGAGATATTATAAAAATAGATGACTTATCGTGCAAATAATTAATTCATTATTTTATTAATTAATATAATTTTAGGAAATTAGTATTTTTAAAATATATTTGTTAAGTTGTTAGATTTGAAATTATTTTAAGATTAGTAAGTAATTGATGTAATAATCCCAAATTTTATAGTATTAGTAGCGAGGAAAATGATCTTCTGCCCCTTGGAGGCAAGAAAATCTTGCACACCTGCTGAGGTGTCAGCAGGTGGGCAATCCAAGATCAAACAATTATTGATCTTGGTTTGCCTACCTGCTGACACCTCAGCAGGTTGGCAAGATTTTCTTACCCCCAAGAGACAAGAGATCATGACTCTTAGTAGCGATGGCCTTTTTTGTCATGACTTTTGAAAAGTCAAATGTAAATTTTGAAATTAAGAAGCTATTTGGGGCCCAATTAGATAATTTTTTTTGAAAGTTATTATTTTATTAGAAGAGCTTTAGAGGAGAACAAACTATTCCAAAAGTCTTAATCAAGAATGCCTCAACCAGACAAATTCACTTATTTCAAGCAAATCTCCCTAAGTTGTACTTGTTAAGTGCTTCTTTATATAATCAGTACGTAAAACATGCGTTGCACATGATTTAATAATAGTGTTGTGAGATATATGTTTATTCAAATATTTAAATAATTATAACTTAATTTAATATTGCGTTAAAATACAAAAATTTGACATTAAAAAATACGATGAAATATAATGTTTGTTGTTGTATTCAAACAAAGTACTTTCTACAATTATGTAGTTTAATGTCTGTAATATAGTCAAATAATGTCAATTAAAGAACACAAACAAAAAGAATTAAAAATAGAGTATATAAGTTCTTAAATATATCGAGCATTCAAATCTATTGATTTTTTTGTTTTATGAGATGGCAAATGACTTATAACAAATCTTTGTAATTTAATATAGCTCTCCAACTATGAAGATGTAATATCACATGCAATTTGGGCTTGTAGCACCTCAAGTTAAGTAGATTTATCAATCAGTGTATAAAAGAAAATAAAATAAAATAGCATTGACATTAGAAATTGGCAAAATTAAGTATTATTATTTGCACAATTCAGTGCTCAGATGTCATCACGTGAACTAATCCAAATTGTAATACAGAAATAAAGTAATATTACCAAAACTAAATATTCTAGCGATTTAAGCGTCTTATTCACGTTGGAGCATAAATAGTTAAAAAAAATTAATTTAAGCAAAATAGATAACAATTCAATTCAAAAGCATAAAAAAAAGAATAATATAAATAAGACACGTATCAATAGTGGATTGAAACAATTATTTTAGTCAGCCCACAAAGTTTTTTTCGTCTAGAAAATCTGAAGCTGCAAGTCAATTAGATATGTAAACAATATACAAATACACATGAGCATGCACAATAATTAAAAAATACCGTAACATTTATAGTCTAATGCAAATTATTATTATTTTGAAAAAATAAGAGCATTGAGAGAGGATTATCACATTAACTAACAAAAAACCACAACAAAAAAATACAAATCTTTAAATGAAATTCTTATGGACATCACAAACTACATAATTACCTTCGAATAAAACAACCTTAAACTTCAAATTAGACCTTAAATAAGCTGAATAAATTGTTGGTGGAATATCAATTACTATTAATCTTGTAACTGACCAAATTCGTTCTCCCAGCTCAAATAAAATATTTTCAAAATCCAGTAATTAAATATAATAAATAGAGATTTAGCACTTTTCAACTTCTAAAGATTATATGTGGTTTTAAATGCTAAATTAAGAGTTTAATTATAACATTAACTCAAATACAATTTAAGAAATATAAAATATTAATGAGGACATATTTGTCCAAAATGTTTCTTCCTTTAAACCCCTTTTAGATTAGTATAGATTTGCAAAACTAACAATGAGAATATTTAGTTCCTCCCCTCCCCCCAATTATAGTTATAAATTGTATTAATTGCCAAAAATATAAAAATTGACGAGGTTAGCACAATTTGGTCGGGCTATATCGCAATACTGAGAGGTCCGCAGGCTGATTTGGTTCACAAATTTGGGGGGAAAAAAATGTAAACAATATTCCAACCATTTTTCCATTCATTACTTTTTAAAATCAATCTCTATCGTCCAAACTTTACTTGCTATAGAAACAAGTTACAATGCTATGTAAATTCTTCTATTGGTATTGTTAAGAAAGATGAATTGGAGGACCAAAGTATACAAGACAAAAAGACTGGACCCAAAGGAGCAATTCACAAAGAAGAAGGAGAAAACGTATTACAAAGAAATAGCAACTATCCTAAAAGTGCAAAATCTGATATTGAAGAAAATGGAATCTGCTGCGCAACCACTCCAACAGAATTGATTACAGCACCACAGCCTCACCTTGATTTCAGGGATAATAGAAATAGTGTGTATACGTATTAGACAGTGTAGATTGTTGGTAGGTTGTTATATTTGTAAATATATTGTATGTATTCCTGTAGGTGTACATATTGAGCGTCACTGTAATCTTTCATTATTGAGTGAAAATTATTATTGAAATAGAATTCTTCTTTTTCTCAGATTTTACAACCTCTGTTTTTATCTTGGTATCAGAGCCTATCCATGGCTAGCGCTGTGCCTTCTATCTTGGAGACTAACTCCACTGTCCCAGCCACCACAAATTCCAGCTCAACAGCACAAGTTCCTGCCCTTGTGAGCAATTTTGCTCCCTTTGGGATGAATTTGACCCAAGCAACTTCTGTAAAGCTGGACAAAAATAATTTTCTTCTCTGGAAAAATGTTATAATGCCCATTGTAAGAGGTCATGGCTTAGAAGGATATTTGCTAGGCACCAATGAATGTCCTCATCAGATCATCAACACTCAAATCACAACTGAGACTGGAGTCATGGTTAGATCATCTCCTAATCCTGAGTATTTTAGGTGGTTGTCTGTTGATCAACTCCTAATGGGATGGCTGTATTCTTCAATGACATCAGAGATTGTGATGCGTGTGATGGGATGCAACAGCTCAAGTGAACTTTGGAGAGCTATAAATGAAAAGTATGGGATTCTCAACAGGTCCAGAGTGACCTTTCTTACATCAGAATTGCAACGAATGAGGAAAGGATCCATGTCTATGGATCAGTATCTCAGCACTGTCAAACAGCTTGCTGATAATCTTGAAATAGCTGGAAAGAAGATAGAGCACACTGATCTTGTAACTCAGGTCTTAGCTGGACTTGATGAAGAGTATACCCCAATTGTAGTGCAGGTAAACAGCAAGGATCAGATCTCTTGGCATGAGTTATCTTCCACACTCATGACCTTTGAGAGCAGGCTGGAATACCTTAGTCAAGTCAGAAGTAGTTTTGGATCCATCAATCTTACACAAGGAAATTCACAGAATGCAAGTTCTTATGGTGGAAGAGGCTCAAATTTCAGGGGCAGAACAAGAGGTAGGGGCAGATTTGGAAGGTCAAATGAAGCAAGAAATCCGTGTCAGATATGTGGCCTAAGTAATCACACTGCTGCGTGGTGTTACAACAGATTTGATGAGAAATATATGGGTAGAAGACCTAGTGATCAGAGTTCTAATTCTTATCCATCTGCCTATATTGCAAGTCCAGACTCAGTAGAGGACCAAGCTTGGTATGCTGATTCTGGAGCCAGCCATCATATCACTACTGATAAGGAAAATGTTGCTGAAGTGAAAGAATGTGCAAGTAAGGAAAGAATGGTAGTAGGTAATGGCACTTCATTACAGATTTCTCATGTTGGTTCAAAGATGTTTGATGTTGATTATGGTAAAACATTGTTTTTAAATAAGTTGCTTCATGTGCCTAAAATAAGAAAGAATCTTATAAGTGTTTCTAAGTTAACCCTTGATAACAATGTCTCAGTTGAATTTTTTCCTAATAACTGTGTTGTGAAGGATCTGCCAACAAGGAAGGCCCTAGTGCAGGGGAGGCTTAAAGATGAATTCTACCAGCTGAATTTACCTAAGCACAATACAAGAATCTCAAGTACAAGCCCTATCAACCATCATCAGTCAAACAACCTTCACATTGTCCTCAACACAAGTCTATCTGATTCTGCAAAGTCTACTAGAGATAATCCCTTAGATTCTGAACTTGAAACCTGGCACAGAAGACTAGGACATCCTCCAGCCCCTGTGTTACTTCAGTTTTTAAAGTCTTGTAATAAACTCAAGTTTATCAATAATAAAAAATTTCCTTTCTGTGAAGCCTGTCAGTTTGGCAAGTCACGTGCTTTGCCTTTCAAATTATCTTCATCTCATGCTAAAATGCCTCTTGATTTGGTTCACACTGATGTATGGGGACCAGCTCCTATTAATTCTACCTCAGGATTCAAGTATTATGTTCTATTTGTTGATGATTGTACTAGGTACACCTGGATCTATCCCTTAAAACACAAATCTGAAGTGTTACAGTCTTTTACACAGTTTAAAAGAATAGTTGAAAATCAATTCGAAAGAAAGATTAAAACACTTCAATCAGACATGGGAGGAGAGTATAGAAGCCTAGACAAAATAGCTCTTGAATCAGGAATTGAATTAAGATTTGCATGTCCCTACACATCAGCTCAAAATAGAAGGGTAGAGAGAAAACATAGACACATAACAAAGACTGGATTAACCTTGTTAGCCCAAGCACATATGCCTCTATACTATTGGTGGGAAGCCTTTCTAACTGCAACTTATCTCACAAATAGGATGCCAAGTTTGACTCTTCAACATAAATCACCTCATGAGCTCCTATTCAAACACAACATAGACTACAAACTTCTTAAAGTGTTTGGATGTTCCTGTTATCCATGCCTAAGACCATACCAAAAACACAAGTTTGATTTGCACTCTCAAAAGTGTGTATATCTAGGACCTAGTATATCTCACAAAGGGTTCAAATTCTTAAGTCCTAATGGTAGAATTTATATCTCCAGGCATGTTGTGTTTGATGAAAATTCATTTCCTTTCAAAAAAGGTTTTCTCAGTAAATCATCTCAGTATAAATCCTCTCCTATTACTTTCCACCATTTGCCCTTTGAATTCAATTCTCACAAAACATCTACAAACTCTTCTCACATCTACAAACTCTTCTCAGTCAAGTCCCTACAGAATGTCTTCAGATTCAGCTGATATAATTCATTTCACAGATGAACCTGCACAAAGAGCTTCAGTTGTAAATGAGATAGATGAAATTGAAAGGGTAGTAGTGCATGATGAAGAGTTTGACATGGGACAGATGGAAGGAATTGAACAGAGTGACACACAGTTTGTATTTCAACCTGAGCTTCCAGAATCTGAGATTGAAGTTAGAAGTGAAGTTGAAGTGTCAAGAAAAGAACAGACAGCAGAACATCCTATGGTGACCAGATCTAAGGCTGCCATTTTCAAACCAAAAGTTTATGCTGATGTTGTAACAATTTCTAGATAAGACAGAACCAAACAATGTGCATGAAGCTTTGAAAAGTGAAAAATGGTGCAGGGCTATGAAGGAAGAGTATGAAACATTGATCAGAAATCAAACCTGGGTGTTGGTTTCTCCTGAACCTAAAATGAAAGTGATAGGCTGCAAATGGGTATACAAATTAAAACATGATACAGATGGAAGAATTCAGAGGCATAAAGCAAGGTTGGTGGCAAAGGGATTCCTACACACATCAGGTATTGATTACTATGAAACCTTCAGTCCAGTAGCTAAAGCACCAACACTAAAGATCATTCTCACATTGGCTGTTTCAAAAGGCTGGGAAGTAAGGCAGGTTGATATTAATAATGCTTTTCTTAATGGGAAACTAGAATAAACAGTGTATATGAAGCAGCCTCAAGGATTTGTAGATTAAGATAAGCCAACTTTCGTATGCAAACTTAGCAAAGCTCTTTATGGACTTAAACAAGCTCCTAGAGCCTGGCATGACACATTAAAAGAAACACTACTGCAATGGGATCTCAAGCAATCAAAGGCTGATGACTCAGTGTTTTATCAGGTTTCACAGGACCTTATGATCTATTTACTGGTGTATGTTGATGATATTATAATAACAGGAAGCTGTGAAAGAAGAGTACAGAACTTAATTGAGAAGTTGAATGCCACTTTTGGTTTAAAAGACATGGGCAGCCTGAAGAAATTTCTGGGCATTGAATTCTAAAGAGATGAAATTGGTTTGCACATGTCACAGAAAAGGTATACAATAGATACACTAAAGAAGTTTGGTTTTAAAAACTTGAAGCCTAGTGTTACACCTATGGCAGCTAGGAAGTTAACAAGTAGAACAGAAGGACGAATGTTAGAGAATCCAACTTTGTTCAAAAGTGTTGTAGGAGCCTTGCAATACTTGACACATACCATGCCAGATATCACTTTTGCAGTGAATAGAGTAAGTCAATATCTTCAAAGTCCAACTGATGCACATTGGAATCTATTAAAACGACTATTCAGGTACAAAAAGGGGACTCCCGATAAAGGACTTATCATTCAAGAAGCACAAGATCTTAATATTATAGCTTATGGGGATGCGGCTTCATGCCCAGATGATAGAAAGTCCACTGTGGGATATTGCATTTATGTAGGTGGAAATCTGGTGTCCTGGTGTTCCAAAAGGCAACAAGTAGTGGCAAGGTCCAGCACCGAGGCACAATACAGAACCTTAGCTCATACAACTACTGAAATCATTTGGATTCAATCACTCTTATAGGAATTAAGCATAACTCAGACAGAAGTGCCCAGAATCTGGTGTGACAATTTAGGGGCAAGTGCTTTGGCTTCCAATCCTGTTTACCATGCAAGAACTAAACACATAGAGCTTGATGTTCACTTTGTTCGTGATAAAGTTTTGGCTAAGCAACGAATGATCAGTTATGTTCCAACAGGAGATCAAGTAGCTAATATTCTAACAAAGCCTTTAATGAATTCTAGACATCTATACCTACGTTGCAAGCTTGGAATTACAGAGTCTAACTCCAGCTTGAAGGGGGCTGTTAAGAAAGATGAATTGGAGGACCAAAGTATACAAGACAAGAAGACTGGACCCAAAGGAGCAATTCACAAAGAAGAAGAAGAAAACATATTACAAAGAAATAGCAACTATCCTAAAAGTGCAAAATCTGATATTGAAGAAAATGGAATCTACTACGCAACCACTCCAACAGAATTGATTACAGACCACAGCCTCACCTTGATTTCAGGGATAATAGAAATAGTGTGTATACGTATTAGACAGTGTAGATTGTTGGTAGGTTGTTATATTTGTAAATATATTGTATGTATTCCTGTAGGTGTATATATTGAGCTGCACTTTAATCTTTCATTATTGAGTGAAAATTATTATTGAAATAGAATTCTTCTTCTTCTTAGATTTTACAACCTCTATTTTTATCTGGTATAAATGAAATTCGCAAACAAAAAAGGTACATATCAGTCGAAGATATAAATATGAAGACGATTTTTTGGCATAAAAATTGAAAATCTGATTAACTATGTAAATTAGCAGTAATGTTAAATAAAATGACACGCCGCTAATTTAAGAAGCCACCAATCCAGTAGCCACTACGGTTCTTCCAATCATCACGCATCCAAATCCAGTTGCCCATATCATATTAGATATTAAGAAGGGTTTGTTGCACAATGTGATGATAGGTAAATCCCATTCAGCTCATAAGGCATAATAAACTCAACTTTGTAATCTCCATGGTTCACTTACTTCTTGTTAATTAACCAGTTAATTTCTTCTTTTTTCAAATTATGAGCATTTACTATTTTTACTTATCATGAATATATCCCCCCCATACATACATTGTAATTTATTTTCAATAAACTTAAGAGTCGGGTACAAAAATCTGTACTTAATGCTATAAAAGGGTAAGAGATTTATTTGCAGCCAAAATAAGGAAAGTAGAGAAAAGTGACTAGAATACAGGAAAATTGTCTATATCCCGTTAATTGATCAATACACATGACCAAATAGATGCTTCACAAAAGTGTTTCTCAATAATAAAAGCAAAGCATTCGAAACCACAGTGTTCAGTCAGGATAGGCGAGCAAAGAAATAAGGGATTCGTACTCTGGAAAATGCGAAATGAGCTCAGAACGTTTTGCCAGCTCAAAATCTTCAAACTGGAAGGCAGGAGCACAGGTGCATCCTACAAGAGAAAAGTGTTTTTCGGAATCCCTTGGTGCCTTTTTGACTGTTTTCCAGTCGGCAGAAATGTCTATGTCCTTGGATGGAAATGCACCAAACCAAACACCTGGAGGCACCACATACTGCAATAATTGATTCTCCGTGGTAATATCAGGTCCAAGACAGGTTAGTTTGGCACTCCCATCCTTATCATCTAATTCCA